>ML101650.1:0-25945 GCA_003697995.1 Taxidea taxus jeffersonii
AAAAAAAAAAAAAGATTTTATTTATTCATTTGAGACAGAGCAAGCAAGAGCAGGGGAAGGGACAAAGGGAAAGGGAGAAGCAGACTCTCCACTCAACAAGGAGCTTGATGTGGGGCTCAATCCTGGGATCCTGAGATCATGACCTGAGCCAAAGGCAGAAACTTCACCGGATGAGCCACCCAGGTGCCCTGATCCTTTTCGTTGTTGTTGTTGATAGATATTTATTGATCACGTTCAGTAGACCAGGCACCTTACTAGGTGCTGAGGTTATATATAGTCTGTACAAGATCTCCCTAATTCTCAAAGTTGTGTCTTCTGCAGGTAAGTCACAGACTACCTATAAACAAGAGCAAACAGGTAATATACATAAGCCTAGAGACAAGACTAGGGAAAAAGAATGCACAGCCAGGTGGCTATTTAGATTAAAGCCAACTTGGACAAGATTGAAGGAGAAGAGAGATTTTAGGTGGACAAAATGACCCCTACAGAATCAAGTATTTGGTTTGGAGGCATTTGTGTATAAATAATTATGGCCAAAGGCTTTAGAGTCAGAATGACCTAGAAGAGAATAATAACTCTACCACTTACAAAGTGACCTTTGGCAAGTTACTTTGATTTTTTGCTTATTGGTTTCATCATGTGTAAAAAAGACACATTAATAATATCTGCTGTGTAGGTTTCTTGTGAGAATCACATGTTAAAATTAGTGAACATTAAACTCCAAATGAGGAAACCAAACGAATTTTCTTGAGGCACATAAAATACTTGAAAGAACAGTTTGTATGAGACACTGCATGCTGGATTCTGAAGTTTGGCTTTATTAGAGTAGGCAATGGGAGGTATAGATTCTTCTCTAGAAACAGGTATCAGTGTAAAGATACATGAAAAGTCTTGTATCAGTGTGGATAGGGTGTTTTAGACCAGAAGAAATGTAGGTAGAAGAAGGGTGGTCATCTCATAGATAGACATATGTGGTAAAAATGAGCTTAGATTTGGGTAAGGAGTTTGAGACACTTGATGAATCAGATATGAGATCCAGTGGGAGAAAGGATTAAAGTTACTCCAATAATGAGAGCCTGGGCAACAGTGGTAGGGGGAGGTTGTATCTTTGCCAAAAATAAGAGTTTTGTTTTTTTTTTCATATGTGTGAGGAAAGCAAATACATTTATTCTTTTTTTAAAAGATATTATTTATTTATTTGACAGACAGAGATCTCAAGTAGGGGGAGAGGCAGGCAGAGAGAGAGGAGGAAGCAGGCTCCCCACTGAGCAGAGAGCCCGATGTGGGGCTCGATCCCAGGACCCTGGGATCATGACCTGAGCCAAAGGCAGAGGCTTTAACCCACTGAGCCACCCAGGTGCCCCACAAATACATTTATTCTTAAGGGATGGTAGCAGTAAGAAGACTGAAAGCACCAGGTAGAGTGTTCAAGATCAACACTGAACATTTCTTTTGAAAATAATTTGCTGACTTTGAAATTGTTCATTGAAACCAGCTGCTATTGGGTGGTTCAAGGTAATAGGAGAAAAAGGAAAAAAAAATCACATAAGTATATTCCAAGAAAGACTATTTCTGGTGCTGATAGAACATTTGAGAAAGTGATAAACTTATAAGCTTCACAGCAGGCCAAACTCTGTTTACATGAACTTGGAAAAGTAATGGTCCCTTCATTTGCAGGGTTTCCCCCAAATCATTAAAGTCTCACCGTCCTTTAACAATGTCAGGAGTTGAATTGAATTAGAATTCCTGATACTAACACATAATAACTAATTTAGCATCTGGCTGAAGCATGTATAGAGGTCACATAGCAAGTACATCATATTCTATTAAATTACTGTGTTTTTCAGAAAAAAATCTTAGTTTTCCTGGGTTTGCCATATAAAGAAAATGGAGTGTCTTTCTGGAACAAACTGATCACCCATAAAACATGTAAAAAGATGGAATAGTGAAATCTCTTTCAGAGACTCTGGGAAGACTTCCTAAGATCCTATACCCACCATGATGTCAGGCAACTATCCTGAATATTGAGATAATCTTCCACCTGTTTCTATCTTTTTTTTAAAAAAAATTTATTTATTTTTTGACAGAGACACAGCGAGAGAGGGAACACAAGCAGGGGGAGTGGGAGAGGGAGAAGTGGGCTTCCCGCTGAGCAGGGAGCCCGATGTGGGGCTCAATCCCAGGACCCTGGGATCTTGACCCGAGCCGAAGGCAGACACCTAATGACTGAGCCACCCAGGCACCCTGGTACTAGGTTTTTACTTGAAGCTATAAAATTGACTAAATGTTAAGAGCATTAAAGATAATAGAAAGGGGGGAGTGCCTGGGTGGCTCAGTGGGTTAAAGCCTCTGCCTTTGGCTCAGGTCATTATCCCAGGGTCCTGGGATCGAGCCCCACATTGGGCTTTCTGCTCCACGGGGAGCCTGCTTGCTCCTCTCTCTCTGCCTCTCTGCCTACTTGTGATCTCTGTCTGCCAAATAAATAAATAAAATCTTTTAAAAAAAGATAATGGAAAGGTTATCAAACAGTCCTATTAAGATCTGATGTATAGGGGGCACCTAGGTGGCTCAGTGGGTTAAAGCCTCTGCCTTCGGCTCAGGTCATGATCCCAGGGTCCTGGGATCCAGCCCCACATCGGGCTCTCTGCTCAGTGAGGAGCCTGCTTCCCTCTCTCTCTCTGCTTGCTTCTCTGCCTATTTGTGATCTCTGTCTGTCAAATAAATAAATAAAATCTTTCAAAAAAAAAAAAAGATCTGATGTACAAAAAGTCACCAATTTTGCTAAATGTATGTATTCTAATAACTAACATGGTAGTGGTTCATCCTGTAGAATATTTCCATGACTAAAAATTCCCTAGTGTCCCTGTGCTATCAGCCCCATCCCTCCACTTCTGGCCACTGGCAATCATTCTGCTGTCACTGTAGTTATAACTTCGCTAGAATTTTATACAAATGGAATGATGCAATGTATACATTTCTGTGTCTTATCTATTTCACTTAGCATCATGCTCACATTGTTACTTGTATCAGTAATTTGTTCCTTGTTTTTATTTATTGACTAAACTCCATGGTTTTAGGATTTACTAGTTTTTCCCTAAGGTCTTTTTCTGGGATCCAGTCCAAACTATCACATTACATTTAGTTGCTATATCTCTTTCAGTGCCTTTGAACTATAACTATTGCTCAAACTTGACTTGTTTTTGATGACCTTGATATTTTTGAGAAGCATTTCTCAGGTATTTTAAACAGTGCCTCATTTTGATTTATGCTATTGTTTTCCTACAGTTACATTGTAATTGAGCATTTCCAGACTAGAAACACAGAGGTGAAGTGGTTCTGAGTCTTTCAGGTCAAAGAAGCATAGCTATTAACATGAATTATCACTAATGTTAATTTTGATCACCTGGCTAATTTAGCATTTCTGTTTTTGCCTCTGAAAAGTCACTTTTTCCCCTCCTTTACATAATGTGGTATAGAAGCAAGTCACTGAGTGTAGCCTGAAATTATGCATGGTGTGTTGTGTTCCAACCCTTTAAGGAAATAATATCTAAAGTAATTACCTGGAAGTCTCCTGTACAGGAGAGTTACCTTTTTATTCCATATTAATTTAAATAATCATTTGTTACTATGGACTCACATAATTATTTTATGCTTTGGTTAATCATCTGGTATTATGTATTTAATTGTTCAAATTTTCCCAGATTTGGCAGTTAGGAGCTCTTTTACTTGACGAGAACAATACAATATTTAACCATTCATTATGATGATTTCAGCTGTAGATATTTTTTTAGATGTGTTTTATCATATTGTGAAAGTTCACTTCTGTCTCTAATCAGTCAAAAGAAGAGAAAAATATTCAGACTTTGTAAGTAAGGAATACCTTTACTGATGTTCCTCATTTCTTCATGGATTTAACTTACTGTCTGATACCATTCTTTTCAGTATAAGGGTTTCCGTTAGTATTTCTTTTTTTTAGAAAGAGATACAGCGAGAGAGGGGAACACAAGCAGGGGGAGTAGGAGAGGAAGAAGCAGGCTTCCCACTGAGCAGGGAGCCCGATGTGGGGCTCGATGTGGGGCTCGATCCCAGGACCCTGGGACCATGACCTGGTCTGAAGGCAAACGTTTAAGGACTGAGCCACCCAGGCGCCCCTCTGTTAGTATTTCTTGTAAGGCAGGTTTGCTACCAATGAATTCTCTCAGTCTTTGGTTATTTGGAAATGTCTGTATTTATCCATTTTTAAAGAATAGGTTTTTTGGGTTTTTTTTTAAGATTTTATTTACTTACCCGACAGAGGCAGTGAGAGCAGGAACTCAAGCAGGGGGAGTGGGAGAGGAAGAAGCAGGCTCTCTGCCGAGCAGGGAGTCCAATGTGAGACTAGATCCCAGGACCCTGGGATCATGACCTGAGCCGAAGGCAGACACCCAATGACTGAGCCACCAAGGTGCCCCAATTTTTAAAGAATAGTTTTAATAAAGATTCTTAATTGCCTTTAAAAAAATAATCTAGACCATAGTGTTGCTAGGAGGATCTAGGCTCATTCTCAGAAGTAGTCTATAATATTCTTCTACTGAACATAACAATTGCATGAAACATCAGCATCACAAAGTTCGCTGCTCACCATATGAATGAAGACCAAAACAAAACTACTATATAGTCATGCCTGAACACAGATTTTTTTTTTTAAAGATTTTATTTATTTATTTGACAGAGCGAGCACAGGCAGACAGAGAGGCAGACAGAGGCAGAGAGAGAAGCAGGCTCCCTGCCGAGCAAGGAGCCCGATGCGGGACTCCATCCCAGGATGCTGGGATCATGACCTGAGCTGAAGGCAGCCGCTTAACCAACTGAGCCACCCAGGCGTCCCTGAACACAGATTTTTTAAAAAAGAGAACATTGCCCAAACCACAAATATACCCAGACCCTTACATGATTAAAATAGTTAATATGAGTGATTCCTGCCATACCATCAGTTATAGGTTAGCCTTATTTCATTCTCTTTATCAAACAGATAAGAATTTTTAAGATAAAATTATAAAATTTCCTCCACTGTGTGGCATTATCTAATCCTTAGCCAAGATCTTTTCCTTATGCCTTCTTCCAAAGAACTGAAATTCTCTATCACCCTCTTACTGAGACATTCCATGGTTCCCCAAGGTGTGTGGTCTCTCCATTCTAAGAAGTTGTAAACCCAACTTTGTGCAACTGTAGGTGAGTTACTGGTCCCTTTGGCTGAAGAATATCTACACCTGAATTAAAAAGGATGAAAGTTAGGATGGGGAGAAAGACATACCACATACCAACTAAAACTAAATAATGGATCTAATATTAATACTAGGAAGTTTCAATTCAAGGTGAAACCTTAAATTAGCTTAACATACATGAATAACAAAGGATAACATTTATAATTAAGGCCTAACCTGAAAGTCTGTAGATAATGAAAAATAGCATAAAAATGAGGAAAGATCTTCTTGGAATGTTCTTGTTCTAGATTAGCAGTCAGGAAGTGTTTTTGTAAAGAGTCAAACAGTAAATAATAAATATTTGCAACTTTGCAGTCAGATGTCTGTTGCAACTACTCGAGTTTTCCATTGTGTTGGAAAACCTGCCATCAACAAGACACAAATGGGGATGTCTGTGTTTGAAGAAAACTTTACTTACGGACACTGAAATTGAAACTTTATATTGATGTGGCACAAAATAGTCTTTTTTTCATTAACTAAAACATATGGAAACTATTCTTAGCCCCCAAAAAATGCAAAAATAGGTGATGGACCATAATCAGCTTATGTACCTTTCTTGATACCCCCTTCTCTAAATAATTGTTGGCTCGCTACCTTCTATCTTTACTATAATGTCACCTTCTCAGTAGAGGCCTTCCTTGATTTCCTTTTAATAACAGCACCCTCCCCCGCCTTCTTCTCTTTTTTTCTGTTCCCCTCTTGAACTTGTATTTAAAGGAACTATATATTTTATTCATTTGATTATTGTTAGACCCCTCACATAAGAATGTACACTCCTTGCAAGTTAGAATTTTCAGTTTTGTGTATCACGTCATCCTCACCCTCTGTGACAGTGTCTGGTGTGTTGTATGCTCCTAATGACTATTCAAGGGATAAATGATATCCTGGGATAAGACTCACACAGCAGCAGATGGTAACAGTCCCCTGGGTCTCGACCTGGTCATATTTCAATGTCTGCAATTTGAGAACACACATGGAAGATAGCTTTACCTCACATTCATGAGAACACTTGGGACGCATCTTGGGGAAGCCAAGGGCAAAGGCATGACAATGGAAAGATTGAGGTTTTATTCAATAGTCTGAGATATGGGAAGAGACTGTACAAATTTGGGAATTTCACCTAAAAGTCCTGTTTGGATTAAAGTGTCTGTTTTCTGAATACCTGTCTGGTGAAAATATACTGGGAATATTATATCAGCTATAGATAATGTTCAGCTATGGATAGATATCAGCTACACATAGGTCATGTTTGCCTTGGGGAAGGAGGACTGGGGATTTAGCTGAATGGAGAATTTACTTTCATTTAGATTGTTCAAATAACATTTAACAGGAGGCTCCAGAATTTGAGTATGCTAGAGTTTTGCAATGCTGGTCCGCTAAGGAGTTTGGAACGCAGCAAGCTGCTTTTGAGTACGTGTTTGCATAGCCAACACACTTGTTCAGAGGGTTGGCTTGGGAAGTGTGATCTACATCATGGGGGCCTGAGGCCACCTGAAACCATGTTTTGGGTTAGATCTAACCGTTTTTATCTTTTCTTTCATTCTTGAAGTTAAGTTTTCTAAAGCGTAGAGAAAAATATGAAGTACATCAAAGTACACAAATCGGACTGTTGGATACCAAAGAAAACGGTTTTTTAATGATCTGTGTCCTTTTTTCTGGAACAAGCACTAATACAGTGTGTTAGTTTCTAGAGCATTTTTCCATTTTCTTAGAAGGCTAATAAATGAGCAAGGTTGTGAATTTTTGCTGCTGATCTTTTGTTAGGCAATAGAAGATAGTCCAAGTACATACACTCCTGGTTTCAAATGTGGCCCATGCAGGGGTTCCTGGGTGGCTCATTTGGCCAAGCATCCAACTCCTGATTTCGGCTTAGGTCATGTTTTCAGGATCATGAGATCTAACTCTGGTTGGGCTCCACAGTCAGCATGAGTCTGCTTGGGATTCTGTCTCCCACTTTCCTGTGAGCTCTCACTATTTCTCCCTCTCTTAAAACTAGGGAGGGGGAGAAAGTCCCATTCCTATGTATAGGAAGACAGGATTCTGAGGACATTCTTTGACTACCTATAAGAGAGGAAATAGCACTTGTTTACCCTTTGAGAATGGAATTCAAATGCTTCCAGAGAAGTATTTTAATAGAATGCAGGGAGAACCACCTACGGTCAGATATGGAGGCCAGTGGGGAAGGTGACAACATAGGGAAGGGGCACTGCCCCTGAGAAGCACAAGAGGCATTTAGTAATGGTTAAATGACCATTCAGCTTCTAAAGAACATTGAAAATGTAGGTCTGGTCTTGCCCATCTTCCAGTTTATTAAGAGAAGTTGGAAATCTAGATTGCTTTGTGATATCTATCCAATTTTTAAATGTCAGTCCATTAATTCCAGATATTTAAAAATTCTGTGTAGGTCAAATAAAATACCATGTTGGACTTCATCTTCTGGCTTCCTTCTTGATGGGCCCTCTGAAGAAGTTGCTTGATCAAATTACTTCCTGTCTCGTGATCATAAAGTTACAGTGTCACACAAAGCTTCTAGTAGCTGGGAGGAATCATGGAGGGTAGGACATGCGCTTGAGAACATTTGTGTCCCTACAGTCTTGAGACTCTGAGTATTGAGATATTAGATATTAGATATTAGATCTGAGTATTGAGATATTAGATTATTAGATCTAAGAAAAGACATAGATCGTAGATAGAGTTGTCTCTTATACTTGGGATCATCTTTAGCAATGGAAATCTCTCAGTAGTATGGGAAAATTAATTTCAGGTTCTAAACTTTATATCACAATATACATCTACAATTTTGTGAAAGAAAAGAATAGCTTGGTAATGTTTGAAAAATGAACTGATAGGTAACTAATTAAGATAGTGTGATTGAAACCATGCCTGCAGAACAATGTAAGTTAAATAGATTCTTGAAACCTTTCAAGGGAAATAAATCTTATTTATAGCATGGTTTCTATGAGAATAAATTCCGAGTACAAAACTATTTATATTCCAAGGAACATTTAAAATACAGTTCTTTCATAAACGAGAGGCAGCCTGCCTGTGGTCTCTTCTCTCAGAGAACAAGATTTGGCTACAAGCAACATTTTCACTGTTCTTGGAGCTTTGTGTAGCTATTGAGCCAAATTATTTATAAAGGAAAGAAGAAAGAAAACATGAGCTGAGGGTGGCCTGTGGAATGCTACCTGGGTACCTTGCAAACAGAGGACTGCCCTGAATTGGAAAAGACTGACATTTATGTTTCCTTTTCTCCTCACCTCCTGATAAAAAGCTTCTCTGTTCCTTCGAGGGGATGGGGATACTTGATCAGGCCCAGCAAGGAATGACCCCACACAGACCCAACTGGGACCCTCAGGCAGCTACCAAACGTCACAGGCAATCCATCTACCCCTTCCCTCTACCTCTGATGCATGATTTTCCTCCCTGCCCCTTCCCAGAGGCTAAAAGAAGCTTGCAGTTTCCAGTGTGTGTCAGTGGTGTCTCTAGGAATGTGCCAATCTTGGAAAACACATTTCCCTAAGCCTAACCTTTGTTTAATATATATTTGGAAGTGTAGATGAATTTCCATCCACTCGATGGCTTTTTTCTCACATGCTGGTAAGTTAAGACCGTAGCCTAAATTTTTAACATCATTTTAAAAGCTTCTTCATAAGTTTCTTTCTGATCGTAAAGTGTTAAGCAATCCTCTTTTAACAAAAAGCATGATACAAGCCCTTAAATTTTTGGCCATGTAAAAATATTAACATGCCCCAAATACCCACTCTTCCCTATGGTAGCCTTCAGGGTCAGCCTGCACACTATTTGGCTAGTCCGTTAAAGTAGATAGAATACCAGGGGTGCCTGGCTGGCTCAGTGGGTTAAAGCCTCTGCCTTTGGCTCAGGTCATGATCCCAGGGTCATGGGATCGAGCCCCACATCGGGCTCTCTGCTCCACGGGGAGGCTGCTTCCCTCTCTCTCTCTGCCTGCCTCTCTGCCTACTTATGATCTGTCTCTATGTCAAATAAATAAATAAAATCTTAAAAAAAAAAAAAAAGAGTATCACTCATCTCCAGGCTGGAGCCATCTTTACAGTTTCTGACTTTGAAACTCTGGTCTAGATTATTGTAGATTTTCAGACTCCACCCTTTCACAGTGGTGGTATAAAGGGGAGGCAGATCCTGTTACCAACCAGCTTCATCATCTCTCCAGCGCATGCTGTCTCTTTGAACAAACAAATTAAGTCCAGTTTCAGACTTGCAGGCTTCACGCAGCCTGCATCTTGGTGTGTAAAAAATCTTGCTTTTAAAAGAATATTTTATTTTATTATTATTTTTTAAAAATTTATTTACTTAATAGAGAGAGACCCAATGAGAGAGGGAACACAAGCTTGGGGAGAGGAGGAGAGAGAGAACCGGCTTCCTGTGGAGTAGGGAGCCCGATTCGGGGCTTGATCCCAAGACCCTGGGATCATGACCTGACCTGAGCCAAAGACAGATGCTTAATGACTGAGCCACCCAGGAGCCCCAAAAGCAAAATTTTAAAACTGATTCAGTTCCTGGTCACCTTACAGCCAATTGAGACCTGCCTCTCCTCTGAGATCATGTTTTCCAGGCTCTCATTGAGAAACTAATAAAAGTTTAATCTCAGGAAAGATTTTCTCAGTAGTTATGTGGATGCTGGGTTCATCATTGCCATACATGTCTGTTGCCTCTTGAACATTGAAATGTCTCCCTAGCTTGTCCCCTCATTTAAAATGATGTTTCCATGCTCCCAAGAAGACTGGCTTCTTAAAGATACTTTATCCCAAGGGCCCTTCCAACAATCTTCCTTTGATTATCCAAATTAGAAGCTTCATTCCTATAGAGCTATAGAAGGAATTATTCTAGATAAAACTTGGCACTTGACAGGACAGTTTTTAAGGTATCCTAAGGCAGTCAGCCTATGGTCTCCCATCTTCTTTCTTTAAAAACAATCCTAGAAACAAAATCGTTAATGTAAGATTGCCTGAAAATGCCCGCCCAAAAAAAAAAAAAAAAAAAAAAGAACCTGAATACGACATATGGTAGTCATAATCAAGTCCTCACAAAAATGTCCATAGCCTAAGCTCTGGAACTTGTAAGGATATTATTTTACATGGTAAAGGAGATTTTGCACATGTGATAAAGGACCTTGATTTGGGGGGATAATCCTGGGTTATCCAGGTGGACCCAATGTAATCACAAGGGTCCTTATAAGGGGAAGGAGTAGGTCAGAGATTCTCTGGTAATGATAAGGCTAAAGGTAATGATACAGACATAACTTAGGAATTTTTTATAAAAATGATACACAGTCAAGGCACCTGGGTGGCATGGTAGGTGAAGCATCCAACTCCTGGTTTCAGCACAGGTTGTGATCTCAGAATCCTGAGATGGAGGCCCTTGTCAGGTTCTGTGCTCAGCACAGAGCCTGCTTGAGATTCTCTTTCTCCCTTTCCCTCTGCCCCTTTCACTTGTGCTCTCTTTCTATCTCTCAAATAAATAATCTTTAAAAAAATTAAAAGATATGTGTTCATTAAAAATTTTAAATGAAAGAAAAAGAGAAAAATGAGTTATTTGAAAGTTGATCTATTAAATATATTTGGATAGAAAGATAAAAAATGTAACCATGGAATTAAGTTGCACATGAGATTTCCAATCAAGATTCTAAATTTCTTTTTACTTCAATGTGATAGAGAGTAATTAGATAGTAGAAATGGAAGCAAGTGTTGGGGCTTGCTAAGTGTTTCTTCAACATGAAAGCTATTTTTAAAAGTGTTTTAGGGTCATAAAAAATTATTAGAGTGATTGGGTTGGGGTTACTAGTTTTCCATGTCCATATTTCAAGTTTGACAATATCAACGTAATCATGAGTATGAAAGATGAGGAAGCGGTGTTCCTATACTTCTATTTCCACCCCTTGCCTGGGGCAGACAGATTCTAAGGTGGATCCCACTTTTCTCCACCTCCTGGAATTCTTGCCTTTGTGTATTCTGCTTTTTGAGTATGGACATGACCTTTGACTTGAATCTAACCAGGAGAACACAGCAAAGGTATAGGATGTTACCTCCATGATTACACTGCATAATATGTTAACATCTGGGGAGCTTGGATGGCTCAGTCGGTTAAGAGTCTGCCTTCAGCTCAGATCATGATCTCAGGTCCTAGGTTGGAGCCCTGCCTTGGGCTCTCTGCTCAGTGGTGATTCTGCTTCTCCCTCTCTCTCTCTGCTCCTCCCTTTTGCTTATTCTCTCTCTCTCAAATAAATAAATAAATTAAATCTAAATAAATAAAATCAAATAAATAAATAAATAAAAATAAATAAAATAAAATCTAAATAAAATAAAATCTAAAAAAAAAATATGTGAACATCTACCTTATTAGAAGTCAGATCCTTGAAGACTCTTGGACCAGGAACCTCCGTTTCTTGCTCCCTATTGAATAGAGCTACCCTAAGCTTCTTCCCCCAGGGCTTTTTTTAAATAAGAAAGTTCATGGAATAGCTTCTTCCCTAGACAAAGCCACCAGTGGGAGAGTTTTGATAAGACAGTCAAATGATTTCACTTGTAGATGTTCTTTCCACGAAAGGAATGAAACTGTGTCTCATTCCATCCTTAAAACTGACTCTCTTACTTATCCTTTGAGTTGGAAATGGGAGATGAGAAATGAGTCTGGTAGCTGCTCAGGTTACTTAGATTTCATCTGTTACTTGACAGGGAAACCACTTATAATCAGGAGTCACATTATTTTTATACTTGCTCAAACCTTAAAAAACCCTCAGTCATTGGAAGCAATCTTCTGAATGCCAAAGAATTAACTTGTGTTTTGAAAATTGGCTTTAAAATTCTGAGTTTCTTCCTAATTTCGTAGTCATATATACCTAATTTCAAACACAAGGATTTGTCTCCTTTAATGAAAATTAATTTGTGTGAGTGGTATTTGAAGTTTTTTTCCCATTTTATTTTATTTCATTTCTTTTCAGTGTTCTAAAATTCATTGTTTATGTACCACACCTAGTGCTCCATGCAATTCATGCCCTCCTTAATACCCACCACCAGGCTGACCCAATCCCTCACCCCCCTCCCCTCCAAAACCCTCGGTTTGTTTCTCACAGTCTCTCATGGTTCATTTCCCCCTCTGATTTCCCCCATCTCACTTCTCCTCTCCATCTCCCAATGTCCTCCGTGTTATTCCTTATGCTCCACAAGTAAGTAAAACCATATGATAATTGACTCTCTCTGTTGACTTATTTCACTCAGCATAATCTCTTCCAGTCCCATCCATGTTGATACAAAAGTTGGGTATTCATCCCTTTTGATGGAGGCATAATACTCCACTGTAGATATGGACCATATCTTCTTTATCCATTCATATGTTGAAGGGCATCTTGGTTCTTCCACAGTTTAACGACTCTGGCCATTGCTGCTATGAACATTGGGGTACAGATGGCCCTTCTTTTCACTACATCTGTATCTTGGGGGTAAATACCCAGTAGTGCAATTGCAGGGTCATAGGGTAGCCCTATTTTCAATTTCCTAAGGAATCTCCATACTGTTTTCCAAAGTGGCTGTACCAACTTGCATTCTCGCCAACAGTGTAAGAGGGTTCCCCTTTCTCCACATCCTCTCCAACACTTGTTGTTTAGCCTGATTTTGGCTATTCTAACTGGTGGAAGGTGGTATCTCAATGTAGTTTTGAGTTGAATCTCCCTGGTGGCTAATGATAATGAACATTTTTTCATGTACCTGTTAGCCATTTGTATGTCTTCTTTGGAGACGTGTCTATTTATGTCTTCTGCCCGTTTGTGGACATGATTATCTGTTTTGTGTGTGTTGAGTTTGAGGAGTTCGTTATATATCTTGGATATCAGCCCTTTGTAGTATCACTTGCGAATATCTTCTCCCATTCCATGGGATGCCTCTTTGTTTTGTTGACTGTTCCCTTTTGCCTGATCCACATCCTCTCTCCCTTTGTGATTTTAGCTTCTCTAATTCCATTTGATTCAGGTAGGACTGCCAATCATGTGGTCCTACTTCCCTTGCTAGAGGGGTGAGAGCATGAGTCAGTGTGACCAAGCCACAACAGTGATGGAACTTGGTAGAATTCATACCCTCAAGAAAGCCTGGAGCCATTTTGGAAATTGCAGTCAATATTGAAGAAGATCCTGTCCTTTTTATTTAACATACTTTGAGTCAGGTTTCTGTCACTTGACAGAAAATGATTGTGACAAATACAATTTGTTTTGCTTTTGGAAATCTTGGTAATAACCACCTCTGCTTTTGAATTCTCCATTAAACTGGATGTACTTGATTTTGTTTCCTGATAATTCTACCCTGATTAATTTAGTTATATTTTAGTTACTGAGGCAGGAATGTGTAATAGGATCTCTTATTCTCTGCTGTAGTTTGAATGAGAAATCCTCAATGGAAGTGTTAATAGCTCTTTGTTTCCTCAATGATAAATAGAAATTATACTTAATATAGTTAGATATCGTCACAATTTTTAGGGTATAAATGATCATATTCAAAGACTAACTTTTTAGTTGCCTAACACATCTTTATTTTTTATAATGACTCAAATGATAATGTGTGCATTTTAAACTTTCATAAAACAGTGAAATTCATTCAGAAGAAAGTGAGTGCTTCCAGTATTTAGGGTGGATTTTACGAGAGGAAATTGTCAGAAATATTTGTCAGATAAATACCGTAAAAATAAAACAGTAATTTTACATTTTCCCAAGGTATTTTGAAAGAGTTTGTCAACATAACTCTGTCCAAAATCCTTGCTCTTTAAATATTGGTTATAGAACTCTAAAGCCTGTATTTTTTTTTGCCGTGTAATGTTACTTCACTTCTTAAGTGCTAAGGGAGTTATTTGTTCTTGGTTATCAGAGGTTAAAGAAAGGCTTGCTTAATACATTCATGAATCTCAGTCTTCTTTTTCATGTGCTGTTTGACCTTCAGACACTTCCCCTCCTTTCTTCCAGACTCTTCATTCACTACTTTTTGTCCTTGCATTCATATGCTAAACTTATATTTATTAAGGATTTATATGCTACACATTAGAAATGTTATTACAGTAGATAAGAACCTTGACCTCATGCAGGGATGGTCTCTTGATTTACTTTTATTGAAATGTTTAAACTCAAGATGAACTTGAGTCATCAAATTATTCAGCATCATGATCCATTTATTCTGAAGCTGATGTTTCTTATTATCCACTAATACATGGTCATATTAGAAAACCAAGTAATTAGAAAACAATAAGAGTGGTGGTAAAGTATAAAAGCATAATACTCTGCTCAAGTGGAGTGTAGTATTGCCTATATAATGCATCTGATGTGTGTTTGGGGAATATATACACACAGAACCACGTACACACACACACCATGGCAGTATGGGTCCACCTTGAAGCATAATGCTCAATGGAAAAAGGAAGAATGGTATACATAACCCAATATTATTTATTAAAATAAAACAAATAAAATAAATAAAAAATTTAAAACAACAGTACAGTTTGTAGAAGAACGTACCATAACTAAAAGATGTCCGGTAAATTCACAAGAAAGACTATCCATGAGGGATGACCAGGGCATGGAAATAGGGGTAAAAGAGAATCAGTAATCTCATGAAGGTGAGGGAACCTTGAACAGATGAATCACAGGAATGTCCAGGGCATCAAGATGGCTGGCTCATTCCTTTCCAACTGTCGTTCCTGCCTGATTAAAGATAGAAATGTTTATATTAGAAGTTACATAAAGATACACAGATGGAAATAAAACATCCTTACCTCTTGCTGTTTAAAAATTCCTATTTAGGGGGCACCTGAGTGGCTCAGTGGGTTAAAGCCTCTGCTTTTGGCTCAGGTCATGATCCCAGGATCCTGGGATCGAGCCCCACATTGGACTCTCTGCTCAGCGGGGAGCCTGCTTTCTCCTTTCTCTCTGCCTGCCTCTCTGCCTACTTGTGATCTCTGTCTGTCAAATAAATAAATAAATAATCTTTAAAAAAAGTTTTAAAAAATTCCTATTTAGGAATTCCTGTTAGGAATAAGCATTTCCTCATGGTAGTCTATAAAAATAAATATATTTTCTATTATACAATGGAAATAATTATTTCCATTATATGTTTCCATTATACAAAACACCCAAATCCCCTTCTCTTGGATATTTAGGTTGCTTTGAAAACCTTATTACTACAAATAAAAATGTTAGGAACATTTATATGGTTAAAATCTATCATAATTTGTAGGTGATTTGTAATTATTGACTAAATATGATTGACTGGCTTAAGGCTTTTGAGAACAGTGTTCTATTCTCTCCAACAAGGTAATACCAGTATATATTCTCAACCTTCTTGTCTAAAACATGTTTATTACTTTATTTTTTAGCTCTTCTTTCATCACATCTTTGTCTTTTTTCGAAGATTGGAATCATATAAAATACTATTTTTATAATCTCTCTTTCCCTTCCCCCTACATTGTGTTCCCTTATTTTCCAGATGTTCTTATTTGTATGGGACTTCATTTTTAATTTTTCAAAGATTTTATTTATTTATTTGTCAGAGAGAGAGAGAGAGAGAGAGCACAAGCAGGGAGAGCTGCAGACAAAGGGAGAAGTAGGTTCCCTGCTGAGCAGGGAGCCTGATGTGGGACTCCATCCCAGGACCCTGGGATCATGACCTGAGTTGAAGGCAGATGCTTAACTGACTGAGCCACTCACTCAGGTATCCTTGTTTGGGACCTTAATTCTATATGCTTGATAGGAGCTATATTTTTGTCTTTTATTGAAAAAGAGCATGTAATGAAAAATATTTTTAAAAATATTTAACTTTAAAAACTTCATTTTGAGAACTTACTCTTTAAGCTTTTGGGGATGGGGAATCTTGAATGCTGCAATCAATATCTTTATATCTAAATTTTATACAATGTATAGACCAATTATAATTTTCTTTATTTTAATAACTATTATTTTAGCTGTTTGATGAAGTATGCCTTAAAAATTTTACATAGAATTGGCTTTATGGTGTGTCTGTGTAGCTCAGTTTGTTGGGTGTCCCAGTCTTGATGTCTACTTCGGTCATGATTTCAGGGCTGTGGGATCCTGCAAACTCCTCTCCCCCCAACCCCCGCCAAATCAGGCTCTGCTCTCAGCGGGAAGTCTGCTTAAGACTCTCTCTCTCCTTGCCCCTCTGCCCCTCCCCCTGCTCAGGCATACATGTGTGTACTCTCTCTCTCAAATAAATACATCTTTAAAAAAAAAAGAATTGGCCACTCATTCATAGCTTTCATATCTGGTATTCAGAGTAGCAAGGCAACATTTAAGATCACTTCTTAGTCTGTTGGAAAGCATTGCTTACTATGCTTGTAATTCAAGCCCACTGTCAAACAGCCAGGGAAAGTTGTTCAGATTGCTTTCCTATATCTCTATGAAAGACTGAGGAGGTCAGAGGTACAGTTGTAGGGTAAATTTATGCTCAGGAATTAATTAATCATTGACTGAGCAAAGAGTGTGGGCAGCAGATTCTGTGTGCTACAGTAGGAAAATGGAAGGGGAAAAAAAGGCACATCCTTTGTCTTCCAAGAAACTTGAATCTGACTGGGGGAGATATGACAACTTAAAGGGAAAAGAAGTCACGTTGTAAGGCAGCCATGTGCTGTCTGGGAAGCAGAAGAAAGAATACTATAGGACTATCCTAGATGGTGGTATGTACTAGAAGCATCAGAGCAGGTGTTGGGGCAATGCTGAGGTTCGAAGAACAGGTATAATTTAGAAGGATGGAGAGAAGTTGGAAGGGTGTGTGCAGTGGGTAAGAATGGTGAGGGCTTGAAGGAATGAGGAAGGGCATAGTATGGCACGGTGCTCCAGAAAGCCTAGCACTGTGATTGAATCAGAAAACAGGAGGCAAAACCCTCACTGAGGCTACATGGTGGAATGGGGCTGGGTTATAGGGTGAAAATTCCTCCTCAAAACAGAGAGCTTTCTACCACTCATGTGAGGAACCATCCTCTGAACAACTAAAGCTTCCAAGTTTCTGAGCACATCTGTTTATTCACTAGTCAATTTACAAATTAAAACCAGGGACATTTTCTCTAGTTGGTGTTAGGTATGGGTTTTGACTTGTTTAGTAATGACCTCTTCATTTCAAAGATGATTTTCTCAAATGTTAACTGAAAAATATCCCAAGTAATATGTCCATGAAGAAGGGAGGAAGGGTAGGCAGGAGAGGGAACAGAACTAAGTGAGTAGGAAAGACCTAGCAAATGATGCTAAGGGGCACCTGGGTGGCTCAGTGGTTGGGCCTCTGCCTTTGGCTCAGGTCATGGTCTCGGGGTCCTGGGATCAGGCCCCACATTGGGCTCTCTGCTTAGCAGGAAGTCTCCTTCCCCCTCCCCCTCTGCCTGACTCTCTGTGACAACTTGTGGTCAATCTCTCTCTCTCTCTGTCAAATAAATAAATAAAATCGTTAAAAAAAATGATGCTAAGAGCAAGTGTGCTTTGCACTCAGAAGGGGCATGTGCTCCAGGAAAAGTACTTTTAGAAAATGAGATTAAGGGGCACCTGGGTGGCTTGGTACTTAAGCATCTGCCTTCAGTTCAGGTCATGATCCCAGGGTCCTGGGGTAGATCCCTACATCAGACTTCCTGCTCAGGAGGAAGCCTGTTTCTGCCTCTCCTGTGTCCCCTGCTTGTGTTTCCTCTCTCGCTATCTCTGTCTGTCAAATAAAGAAATAAAATCATTTTTTTAAAATGAGATTAAAACCAGTGAGATTATACAGCTAGAAATGAAAATACGAAGTAGAATTTCCAAGAGATTGACAAACTAAAGGCAACGGAAAAAAACAAGAGCATCCTCTCTCCAACAACAACTACACAACAACAACAACAAACACTAGAACCCAAGTTTATCTGGGAAAATCAGTGTGATAGGGTCCTGCTTCAGTGTTTTCATTCATTGTATCAAATTGGGAATCTATCTGTAAGTTGCAAAGCATGATTGATGAGAATGGGGATCAGCATTTGCCATAAATTACTGAAGTCCTGTTGTAGCGAAAAGAGTATGTGCGGTCAGCTTCCGTGCTTTGTTATTGCAGTGCTAAAACTTGAAAATTGCTTGCCTTGTGTTGGACATTCAATTCTCTTGCCTGGCCTGGGGAGGGAGCAAGCTGAATCCTAGGTCCTGGTAGATTCTTTAATCCGGGGTTTCATAGTGGGCCCGTGGCGAGCCTAAAAACAGAACTTGCATTTTTGTTTTCCTTGAGTAAACTTTAGAAATTATATAGAATTGGCCTGTTATTCCTCATTTTCAAATACAGAATTTAGGATTGAGAAATGGTGTATAAAGTAACTTCTTAGTCTTTTGGAAGACATCATCTCTACTACTTGTATTTTTACATAGGTTAGAGAACACACCATGTTGATTCACCTGTAGCAAGACGACTGTTCATTCACACAGATTCAAAATGCTAGAAATAAAAGCAAATGGGAAGTCTGAACATTATTATCTGGGCTTTCATCCCATAAAGTGAGATTTATTCAGAAAGGCCTGCATTCTGCCTCTGTTGGTGTAACCACGTATAATGCGAAATTGAACAAGCTTATTGATGGCATCCTTCTTTGTTAGGGGTTGGCACTCTTTTTCTGTAAAAGGCCAGAGACGGAATAATTTCTGCTATCCAGAGGGGCTGGATGATCTCCGTCACAACTGCTCAACTCTGCTGTAGTCTAAGAGCCCTGAGGACAATAAGCAATGAGTGGAATGTCAAGTAGGAAAACTTGACAAAAATGGGGGTGGAGGAGTGGGCCCAATTTTCCCAGCAGACTAGTTTGCTGACACTGATCTATGTTTTCAGAGAAACTTAAACAATGAACTAAAGTGAAAGAAATAATCAGAGTTTCAGAGTTTTAGGCTGTGGTTTCCATTACACTTTTCTCTTCTTGGTGCCAAATTAGTGTGATTTTTAAAAACCTCTATGAATTATTTCTATTATTTGGAAAATAAGCCATTGGCATTAATCATTCTAAGAGAAAAGAACTCTTAAATTTTAAAAATTTTAATCGTAATTACTACTTAGCCAAAAAAATGTACAATGTATATAAGCTATATAATTTCTGTAATTCTTAACACTATCTTAATATCCTTATTTTAGTTAGGTTTTTTTTTTTTTAAAGTAGGACAACCCTTTGGTACAAATCCGGTTTGTGTTCCTGCAGTGCAAACTCTGAGGAGAGACCTGGAAAGAGACCCCAGCCAAAAAAGTGAAGGAATCCCTGACATGACTTAATGCCTTTACTCTTTTTGAAAATGGTGGGTGAAAGTCATAGACAGAGTAGTGGATTGTGTGTAAGTGGTAAAAGGCAAGATGGAAAATGAGATGTATGGTTTTCCTTATGGCAGGAAAGGAGCAGAGAAGGGAAAGAAACAATTGAGTGTCTGTCTTGGGCATTGTGCTAGTCTTTTGTTCTTGGTGTTTTGTAAACAGACTCGGTCATAGTAAAAATTTTATGTAGACTTTGTCTTGTTGTGAATCTTAAATCCGAGCTCTTGCTGGGCTAGAGGATTTTGAACTGTAAAAGAACCATGCAAGGTATTTTTACCTCCTTATTTGCAGCTGAGAGAACTAAAGCTCAAAAAAGTTACTGTCACAGTAAATGGTGGATCCAGGATTGAAACAGGAGCTTTATAATTACAAAGGCCAGCCTCCTTCCACTGTGCTACATTGTACAAATGTGATTCTTGAAGGCAACATAATATCTGAGGTACACATCAGCATCTTGGAGAAGCCTGGGGATGGCTTTCCTCCACAGTCTGGGTTGACTCTCAGGGATGCATGGCTTTTTTAGTATGAAGGAGGACAATGTTCCTCAGGAATTGTAGAGGACAGATGGTGCTACTTAATTCTGAGGCAAAGTGGACATAATTACTTCAAGAGTGCCTTGACCTTCAGATACATGCAGATGGCTAATAAATCCTGGTGTACAAATGGCAAGATAGGTAAATGACTAATTTGGATGTTACTTGGCTTGTTGGAAACACCCCTCCACCCCCCTCCCCACCAAAAAAATCCAATCTGGGCAAGCAGAACATTGGTGTCAGCTCTTGCAATGGAAAATTCAGTTCTTCACCCAGTTTACAGATCAAAGCCAGTTCACTGACCCAGAACCCACTGATTAAAGATCCTTCTGGAAGGACCTTGCAAAGCCACAAGGACATATGATAAACACTTCTCTGATCCTCTCCCAAAGGAATGTACAGGCTTTTGCCAGGTTAACTGTAAACTAGAATGAGTGGAATATTCAAACTGATTGCAGATTCTCACATACAGTTTCTTGAGCTAATGCAGCTACTGTGCCATCGGAAACACCATCCTGACGCTTGGCTTAGAAAGGAAGCAATGTTGATGTTGGAGTTCTGGCACAAGATATTCTTACAGTGCTTCTGGTGGGTGCCTGTGTGTAGGGAAATGGGTATACACACTGACTAAGTAACTGACAGAACAGTCCCCCCGCCTTTTTTTTTTTTTTTTTTTTTGCTGACTTATAAAGTAACAGCAAATAAAAGCCAGGGAAAAAGTGCCAAATGGGAAATTTTCTATCCTTTCAAAAAGTTAAGTTTGAATCAACATCACATTCCACTCAGAATTTCAAAAGATTATCCCCATCTTCATAGACTTAAAGGACTTAGGAACAGGGGTTCCCACTGTATCCGTTCTGATTGACCTATCTGTAGCCTCTCTACCCAACCAAAAAGAGGAATTCTAGTAGATGATCGTGGTGTTCATAAACTGATCCAAGTAACAGTCCCAGTCCCAGCTGCTGTACTGAACCTGATGTTTTAGGCAAATTGTCATTAGCTCTGGCATTTGCAATGTGCTGTTTTTCTGTTACATGTGTTCTTCTCAATTCCCATCAGGAGAACCAGCAATAATTTACATTCACATGAAAAGGGAAGCAAGAGATTCTCGTTTTCTTGGTATGTACTGTGTTTATTTTGATTGGCGTCCCAGCAAAGTTTGTAGTGACCTTTGTCATCTTGCTCTTCTAATATAACATTGTGCTTGTAAAGTTTATTAATGGCATCCTGCTAGATAGATCAAGTAGCAGGAGGTGGCAAGTATTGCATAAGTATTCCAAAGCTAACAAGAAGGCATATACATTTGAGAAGGTGGGTGATAATCCCTGTGAAGATTCAGGGTCAACAATATTGGTGAAATCTGTGGGTTGGTAGATCACCTTTACTACAGACGGCTGATCAAGTGAGAAGGTACACTGTACTTAGCAGTAAGGCTCAGTTCCACTTATTGGGTGACTTAGAAGACTGGCAAGTTAGACAGGGGCTTGGAGTAAGGGGAAGGCTCTACAACAGGTTTGGTATGATAGGGTAGGTGATTGTGCCAGAAGTTTTCATGATAGAAAGGGAGCCTGTGGCATCTATGGCAATCTCCAATCAAGAGGTATAGTGCAGACTTTGAGAATTTAAAACAAGACATTTTCTTTTCTTTCTTCTTTCTTTTTTTTTAAGGTTTATTTATTTATTTTAGAGAGAATGTGCACACAAGCAGGAGGGGCAGAGGGAGAGGGAGAGAGAATCTGAAGCAGACTCTGTACTGACTGAGAAACCTGAGAAGGGATTCGATCTCAGGACTCTGAGATCACAAGCTGAGTTGACACTGATCAAGACTAAGATGCTTAAGTGACTGTGTCAACCAGATGCCCTGAAAGACCTTTTCTTCTGTAGTAGAAAAGTATTCACCATTTCAAAAATAGCTCCTAAGGGTACCTGGGTGGCTCAGTCAGTTAAACATTGGCCTTTGGCTCAGGTCATGATCCCAGGGTCCCGGGACTGAACCCTGCATCGGACTCCTTGCTTAGCAGGGAGTCTGCTTCTCCCTCTCCCTCTGCCACTCCCTCTGCTTGTGCTCTCTTGCTCTCTTTCTTTCAAATAATTAAATAAAATCTTTAAAAAAAAAAGCTCCTGGCTTTTTATGGGGCCTTGGTAAAAACTTAGTGCCTAACCTTGCAATGCCAAATAACTTTGCAATTGCTATACTTAGTATGACATGAGTTTTATTATATCCACTATTAATAATGATAATATTTTTCAGCTTTAATTATAGCACAGGCACTAATTATGTGGCCATAATCAAGAGTTTTGATATCATTTGCTTCTAATGTAAGTTTTTTACAAATTAGATTTCCTTTTTTATCAATAGTAATTTTTTTTGGCAGGATTATAAGGGATTTGATCACTCTACTCTCATCAATAGATAGATCATCCATAGAGAAAATTAATAAAGAAAATGTATTTGAATGACACATTGGATCAGAGAGACAAAATATATAGAGAAAATAGAACATCCCATCCCCAAACAACAGAATACACATTGTTTTCAAGTACACATGAAACATTCTCCAGAAGAGATCATGTATTAAGCCATAAACAAGCCTCAATAAATTTAAGAAGAATAAAATCATACCATGCATCTTTTCCAATAACAATAGTATGAAACTAGAAATACATGCCAAGAAAAATAAACACAAACATGTGGAGGCTAAAAAATATGATACTAAACAACCAGTGGGTAAATGAGACAATCAAAGAAGAAAATTTAAAAAGATGGAAACAAATGGAAATGAGAACACAACAGTCCAAGACCTTTGGGACTGAGCAAAAGCAATTCTAAGAGGGAAGTATACAACAATATAAGCCTACCTCAAGAAATAAGAAAAAGCTCAAATAAGAATCTAACCTTATACCTAAAGGAATAAGAAAAAGAATAAAGCCCAAGGTGAGTATATCCCCTGTTACTAATAATTGCTCTGGGCTATACCAGCATATACTAGAATTATTATTAGGTTAATTGAGTATAAGATCACTCTATTTAGGGATGACATCCTATGATCAATTGAAAGAGAGGGAAACCATTGAGTCCACTTCTCAGGACATAAATGGAACACCGTGTTGGTGCTTGTCAGAAGTGAACTCTGGCTCCACTCAGACCATTGGAAAAGGGAAATTCCCCTAGGAGGCAAAGCTGAGACCTGTATTCATGGAAGTTCACTTGGCATGGGTGAAGAAGAGGTATGGGCACCTAAAGAGTGAGCAATAGCTGAGCTGGTTGGGTAGAAGTCTTGAAGCAGTATAATGAAAGATCAGAGTGACAAATACGTAGGAAACTGGATTCTGGAGGGTCTTTTGGGAGTGGTTGCAAGACATAGGTTTTTGTGTTCCTGTTAATGTCGAACAGAAAGCCTCAGTGCTGAGAAGTCAACAGTAAGTGGCTAGAGAGAATGACTTCTTCAGACAACCTTGTCACTCTACTGCTGGTTCACTGGGCTACACATGGCCTGAGTGCTGGTGATGGCTAAGAGCAGGGACTTGGTCTTAACAGAACTAAACTGGCATGTCCACCATGCCAGTGTCAGAGACGAGTACTGATCCCTCAACAGAAAACTATCCTTCAAAGACATAATTGATAAGGCAAGAAACAACAAATGTTGGAGAGGCTGTGGAGGAAGGGGAACCCTCTTACACTGTTGGTGGGAATGCCAGCTGGTACAGCCACTCTGGAAAACAGTGAGGATGTTCCTCAAAAAGTTAAAAATAGAGCTACCCAATGACCCAGCAATTGCTATACTGGGTATTGACCTGCAAGATACAGATGTAGTGAAAAGAAGGGGTGCATGCACCCCAATGTTCATAGCAGCAATGTCCATAATAACCAAACTGTAGAAGAATGGATACAGAAGATATGGTCCATATATACAATGGAGTATTACTCAGCCATCGGAAAGGATGAATACCCAGCTTTTTCATCAACATGGTTGGGACTGAAGGAGATTATGTGAGTGAAATAAGTTAAGCAGAAAAAGTCAATTATATCATTTCACTTACTTGTGGAACATAAGGAATAGCATGGAGGACATTGAAGGAAGGGGAAAATGAAAGGGGGGAAATCAGAGGGGGAGACAAAACGTGAGAGACTCTGCACTCCGGAAATCAAACTGAGGATTCTGGGGGTGAGGGGGTGGGGGAATTAGCCTGGTGATGGGTATTAAGGAGCACACATATTGCACGGAGCACTGGGTGTTATACACAAACAATCATGGAACACTACATCAAAACCGAATGATGTACTATATGGTGAATAAAATAACATAATATTAAAAAAAACAACACAAATGCAGGGAAAAACCAAAAAGAAAAACAAAAACAAAAAAGCAAAGACATAACCTAACCCCTTAGCAGTAGATTGGTTATATTTGCTCCTCCATTCTGCGGGAGGGGGGGGGGCAATTCATCATTATAAGGATATGTATCTTTCTGGCCCACATACAGTATCTCTGTAGGCACTTTTCTAACGCTCACAGAGTGCCCCTTCTACTGTCATGGGTCTTCCATACAAAATTGTTTTAGACAAAGAAACACATTCTGTATCAATAAGTATGATAAGTGGCTCATAACCATGGAGTCTATTCATCTTTCTCTCTACTCTTGACCCAAAGGTACAGTTGTGGAATGGCCTATACTACAGCTCAGGAAAGAAGCTAGGTCAAGGACAAAACTCTGAGGGTTTGGATTGCTGTTCTGTAGGCTGTGGTACATGAAATGAACTGATTATCAATAGACAGTAGCATTTTCCCATTAACAAGAACACATTGCTTTGGGACCTGAAAGGGAAGAAGCAAGATGGGCTCCTCTTACTACCACCTGGGGCAACTCACTTGTAAAATGGCCGTTTCTCTGCCTGCACCTGTGGGCATTTCTGGATTTGTGGAAGAATGCTTCTATCAGAGGATACGGTAAGGGTTCTACTGAACTTGAAAGTATGACAACAACCTGGACACTTCCAACTCCAGGTCACTGCCAGTGGACTGTCAGGCCAAGAAAGGGGTTGCCATATTGGCAAGGATGATTGATTCTAGTCATGGTTGATATTACACAATGAGTATAGAGAAATGTATGTCTAAAGGGCGGGAGATTATGGGGACATCTTGGTGCATTTCTGTCCAGCAGTAATGATAATCAAGTAGTTGTGTTCATGGCTTAACATTTTCTGACTCTAGTATATTATTTGATTACATTCACTTTGTGTTTAATTTTTTGTCTTCTTCTAGAATGTACATTACACAATGCCAGATATTTACTTTGTTCATTTATGTATTTTAAGTGGCTAAAACATGATAGGGATTCTATAAATATTTTTGAATATATGAAGAACTACTAATGTAACTAATAAAAATTGAGAAGGAGCAGAAGTATTAGAAGCTAGCATAAGTGTACAAATTCCTCCTATTTCACATATGGAGCCTAATATATTGTCTCATATTTTGGTAAATCAAAACATACAAAGTAAGCATTTATTTAAAGTTTAATGTTAATGGGTAGGGAGAGGGTGGTTGGGTTATGGACACTGGGGAGGGTATGTGCTATGGTGAGTGCTGTGAGTGTGTAAGCCTGATGATTCACAGACCTGTACCCCTGGAGCTAATAATACATTATATGTTAATTTAAAAAGAAAAAAAGAGAAAAAAAGTATAATATTAAGTACCCAGAATGAATTAAAATAGACCTTGTTATCAGTGGTCTTCTAGAGAGTACAAATGGCTTTGGGAAGAAAACTTTGGTTTAAAATCTTATTTTTATCAAATAGCTGTGCATAGTAAAAACTATTCTTTAAACTTTATAAAAGCAATTATTTTGAACT
>ML101650.1:35608-51355 GCA_003697995.1 Taxidea taxus jeffersonii
CTTCCTTCCTTCCTTCCTTCCTTCCTTCCTTCCTTCCTTCCTTCCTTCCTTTCTCTCTTTTTTTCTTTCTTTCTTCCTCATAAGAAAAAAGAATGGGCTGAGGGAGAAGGAGAGAGAGAATCTCAAGCAGGCTCCAAGCCCTGTGCAGAACCGGACATGGGACTCTCTCTCACAACCCTGAGACCATGACCTGATTTGAAATCAAGAGTTGTAGACTTAACTAGCTGAGCCAGCCAGCTGCCCCTGAGAGAGGACTGAAATCTCAAGCTGTAGCTGTGGGATTCTCTAGTTCTCTTTCCAGTTCCTTAAGTGTTTGTGTCATATATTTTTAAACTCTCTTCTTAGATGTATACATTTTTAGGATTGCTGTAACTTTTTTGGTGAATGATTGATCATGACAAAATGTTCTTCTTTATCCCTTTTTATGTCTACTTTCTTTGAAATAAACATTGCCAGTAAATTTCCCCTTTAATTAGTATTTGTACAGTATATTTTCCATTGTCTTTTACTAACTTTCTATATACCTGATGGTGTTGCTTATAGAAACCATGCACATATTTGAGTCATGTTTAAATCCAATCTGACAGTGTTTCTTCTAATTGACATATTTGGACCATTTACATTTCATTTGGTTATTTAGATGGTTGAAAGTTACCACCTTACTAAATAATTTATAGTAATTCCATCATTTCTTCTCTGCTGCCTTTTAATAATCTTTATTTTGCTTCCACTTTACCTCCACTACTGGCTTACAATTGATACCCCTTTTCTTCCTTTTTAAAAAAAAGTGTGTTCCTTACGGTTTGCTATATATATCTCTAAATAACCAGTCTACCCTCAAATAATATTATTGTACTTCATATGTAGTGTAAGAATTTTGCAACAGTATATTTCAATAGTAAATTTTGTTGTGATAATTTCACATATTTTGTGTTATCTTGATAATATGTATTACTCTTATACATGTATTAACCCAGCATACATTGTTACTGTGTTTGCTGCATAATGAATTACTTTATAGAGCAATTAAGCATGGTTTTAAGTATGACCTTAAAATGTTTTTTTTTTAAGATTTTATTTATTTATTTGACAGAGAGAGATCACAAGTAGGCAGAGATGCAGGCAGAGAGAGAGAGAGAGAGAGGAGGAAGCAGGCTTTCCGCCAAGCAGAGAGCCCAATATGGGGCTCCATCCCAGGACCCTGGGATCATGACCTGAGCCGAAGGCAGAGGCTTTAACCCACTGAGATATGCAGGTGCCCCTTAAAATGGTTTTTTATTTGTTCTCCCTCTGAGTTTCAACTACATGTATATTAGACCATTTGATACTTTCCCACAATTCTTAGATGCTGTGGTTCTTCTCTATTCCTCTCCCACCACACACACTGATTTTCCTTTCTGTTTCAGGTGGAGTAATACACACTGATTTTCCTTTAGTTCACTGATCTGTTTTCTCAGGTATATCTAATATACTTTTGGTCCTGATGAGGTCATTCTTTTTTTCTTTTTTTATTTATTTTTATTTTATTTTATTTTATTTTTTTTAAAGATTTTATTTATTTATTTGACAGACAGAGATCACAAGTAGGCAGAGAGGCAGGCAGAGAGAGAGAGGAGGAAGCAGGCTCCCTGCTGAGCTGAGAGCCCGATACGGGACTCGATCCCAGGATCCTGGGATCATGACCTGAGCCGAAGGCAGAGGCTTAACCCACTGAGCCACCCAGGCGCCCCTTTTTTTCTTTTTTTAAAGGAATATTTATTTATTTGAGAGAGAGAGAAAGAGAGAGGTGTATGTGAGTGGGGGGAGGGGGAAGGGGCAGAGGGAGAGGGAAAGAGAGAATTTCCAGCAGACTGCTGCTAAGCCAGGAGTCTGATTCTGGGCTTGAGTCCAGGACCTGAGACTTTTTTTTTTTTAAACACTCCTTTCCATTCTTTTATTTTTGTAGTAAATTTTCTGGAAGTATCTGGTGGGGGTTGTAGGGAGCTGGTGGTGAGGGGGCCCCCCTGGGTGGGGGTTAGAGGTATATTGCTCTAAGCTCCCTGTCCCACGGGGCCTGTGTGGGGAGGGTGTAAGGAGTGGGACCAGCACAAGGGGAGACACGGCCACACAAACACAGATTGCAGCATGTGGGATAGAGGGGCAGGAGAGGCTAGGTGCCATATTGTACTTTGGGAGTGGGGCCAGGCCAGGACCCCCCTCAAACTAGAGCCTGGAGAGGAGGCTGGAGGCCATCACATTCCCTACCCATCTTGAGAAAGAGGTGAGACCCCAACCCGGGTTAGGGAAGAAGGTAGGCAGCCAAGTGGTCCTGGGAGGGACCATTACCTGGGTTGAGATCCAAAGTCGGGTGCTTAACTGACTGAGCTGCCCACAACTGATGAGGTCATTTTTAAGTTTTTTTAAATAGTATGTTCAGCTAGCCAACATAAAGTAATACATCATTAGTTTTTGGTTTAGTGTTCAATGATTAATTTGTTGTGTAGAACACCCAGTGCTCATCACAACATGTGTTAATGAGGTCATTCTTTATCCATTATCATGTGTTGGATTTTTATTCAAGGGACTCTTTTTAAATATCTTCTAGGTCTTTGCTAAAATTCCCTATGTGTTCATATATATTATCTACCTTTTCCTCTGAAACCTTTAATTTATTAACTATAGTTATTTTCCACTTTGAATATTTGGGCCATACGTAGTCTGGCTCTGTTGTTTGCTGTTTGTTTTTACAGTGCTCTTGAGTGTTTAGTTTCTATATGTATGATGTTTATTGGCTTTAGAATTTTATTTTTGAACATTCTTTGTGATGTGACTTGATCTTGCTGAGACCTAAAGACGATAATGGCTCAGAATGATTCTCAATGAAATTCTTGCCTGAATATTCTTTCAGTGAGAATGGTTTCAATTTGGGCTTTAAAATAGATTTTGGTTGCAAATTATTAGTGGTGATATTTTTCTGTTTTTTTTTTAAAGATTTTATTTATTTATTTGTCAAAGAGAGAGGGAGAGAGAGCGAGTGAGCACAGGCAGACAGAGTGGCAGGCAGAGGCAGAGGGAGAAGCAGGCTCCCTGCCGAGCAAGGAGCCCGATGTGGGACTCGATCCCAGGACGCTGGGATCATGACCTGAGCCGAAGGCAGCCGCTTAACCAACTGAGCCACCCAGGCGTCCCTATTTTTCTGTTTTTGAACTTAGTACCCAGGTATGAGGAATCAAGTTTCTGAGGCAGTAATAGGATTTCTAGATTACTCATAGGATGATATAGTCCTAGGGAAGAACATGTTATTATAACATTAAAAAGACAAATACCCTCAAGGTAACTGCACTCAGAAGTTTTTTACTTAGAACCCTAAAGCCTGCCTTTTCTTTTTTCCTTCCTTCCTTCCTTCCCTCTTCCCTCCCCGACTCTTCCTTCCTTCCCCTGAGAATTTCTTATTCTTATGCTAACCCATTGATGTATTGTGGAAGATGTAATATTCCATATTATATCAAGGAATACTTACTGGTTTGGGTGGAACAGTTAATTCTGGCAACAAGCCCATTCCATTGTCAAAAACGGAATTCATCCTTGTTCTTAAATTTTGTTGTGATAATTTCATAGTTTGACTTTGATATTTAGGCTAGTGTTTTGAAAGTTAAGCCCAGTTGTGAACCAACATCCTAAACTATGTTAAACAGCTTTATTGAAGCACTTAGTAAGCATCATATATTATTTAAGGTTTTAATGGGAATATTAAATTAACACAAAAAGTGGAAATAGATTTCAATTCTCTAAATTATGTATGTTCAACAGCATAACAATGAAAACAGGAAAATGATTTTTTTAAGCTTAAACTGATCAGAAAATTCAGAGAGAGCAACACATAAATAAGATGCAAAAACTTAAGGAAAAAAAGTATTGAAAGGTCATTAGCTTTGCAAGATTTGTAGTATTTCATGAAGTTGCACTATATGACAATTTTGTCACACTCCATGGGGCTAAAGATCAGTGTATAAAAGAGAGGATGTTATACTGTAAAATTAATCAATACAAACACAGAAATGTAGTACATGATGATGATAGAAACCATAGGTAGTTATTTGGGGGTTAAAATAAAGGCTAGAATTTTATTTCACATGTCCTACTAAACATAAAAATACACACCCCCAACTCCTATTAGATTCCCAAGTTAAAAAGTTAAAAAATAAAAAACAAAGCAAAACTGTTTATTGGAAAGTAGTGGCAATTTTTTCTGTAATTGTGGTGTGAGGAAGCTCCAGACATAAAATTCATACTCCATAAAAAAAAAGACTACAGAAAAGGCAAACACTCTCAAAAAATTATTTGAAATAAAAGTAAAACTGAGAAAAGACATTTACAACCCTTCATGCAAGGCTGGTTTCCTTACTAAGGGTTTTGTTCATTGTAATTCACATCTTCCCCACATTTCAACTTGTGTGGCATGGGGATGTGTGGAAGCTTCCTAAAATGGCATGACCACGTGAAACACGAGGCCCCAGGCCCACTGGCAGGTGGTGATCCGACTTGTCCAGCAATATTCCTGCCGCGGGAGTCGAGAGCAGGCTGGCTCCAGTGAGTGGCAGCGTCCGTGTGAGAGCACAGCCCGGCTTTTAGTTTTTTTGTTTTTTGTTTTACAAACTCTTTTTCAGAAATGTTTCTAAGCCATTGCTCTTAATTGTGCAGAGGACCCTGTTTCAGGAAAGACCATGGACGTGGAGGATTCGTTGTTGCTGTAGAGGGGTTCTGGAGGGTCAGGCGAAGAACTGGAGACACATGGTTTTGCTTCATTTCCTGTCTATCTGTGAGAGAATGAAACTTGACAAAAATTCCTGCCTACTTACCTGTCAAAGAATTATTTTAATATGTTCCAGTTAGAAGTTATATAGGTGATAAGAAGGCACTTTTTCTCAATTTGATAGTCAAGGATTTTTTTTTTCTTGTTAAAATTAATGATGTCTTAGATTTGATAGAATATGAAATATGATGGACTTTGACAAATCAGTGAAAGATAATTCAAGTTCACAGTTAAAGAAATGCAAATGGCACTTAGAAGGATGAATAGATGTTAATCTTATTTATAATTTTGAAAACAAAGATTTAGAGGAAAAAGAAAATGCCATTTCCCCTGTTCGACTCACCACACATCCTCCCACAGGTTTCGTGGCGGATTAAACTCTTTTCAAAAGACAAATTGGCATCCTTAAAAGACAACTTGATGTGTATCAAAATTGGGAAGAAAGATAGATTTTTGGCCAATAATCCAATATTTGCCAACTTACAGATCTATTCATGTTCAGATAAGAGCTGACAAATAGAGTCACTGTGTTATTTTTAATGTAAAGAACAATGATAACTTTAGTATTAATGACTAGTTGCATAAATGATGAGACATCCAATCAGTATAATGCTATCTAGTCCATTAAAAGTGAGGCAGGTATTTATGTGCTAATAAAAAAAGATCTGAAATATATTTTCAGCAAGAAGAGATCAGGTTCAGAATGGTGCCTGTGTACATATAAAAAATGCTTTGATTTGTGGAGAAAACAAACCAAACAAGCCAAATATATTACATAAATACACAAAGGTAAAATTCAAGAGGTATATACTGGTAGCAATATTATTTTCAAACAAAGAACTAGGTCAAAAAAAAAAAAAAGAAAAGAAAAGACAAAGGTCATTGGCTTGACAGTTTGCACTTGGAGGTAAGCAGCCTCAGGCAGCTCTAGGTATATGTACTAGTAACGCATATTTGTATGATTAATCGGCTACCCTATCGACCTTGAACCTGTTAAGCCTCATTTGCTTCTTGGTGTTCTCATGGGAAGAACAGGCCTCTCTGACCCTTTTGTCCTTGCAGTTGCTTTGTCTAGATTGGCTAAAATTGACTCCACACTTTTGTAGTTTTATGGGTATGTTAGGTATTTCTCTTTGTTGAAAGGCACCATTTGGTTTCTTGGTTTGTTTTGTTTTTGTCTAAACACCAGCAGTTCTTTTTCATGATTCTTCGGAGATATGTCCTAGAGTGCCGCCCATTAAGCCGGCTCTTTCTCTTCTTTGCCCTATGTTTGTCCACAAACATGCCGCTGTTAGAGAGTCCACGGAAAGCAGTGTGCTCACGATGGCTGGAATATGTCCGTCCTTTCTGGTGATTGTTGGGACAAGCACTATTATTTTTGCTCTTGCTTGCATTGGATGATTTATGAGTGAACTATTTAATTTTGGGAGCACTTGACATTTCTGACCTCTCATCCATCAACCCTTTCGAATTATTTTGCTTGGTAGATTGAAATACTGCTTCATCCCTCTACGGATATTTTCAGTTTTTCCTTGTCATAGGAGTTACTGCCCTGGGTTTACCCATGAGAATTATCAGGGAGGTAAGCAGATGGCTTTCAGAAGCAGGCACAACGAGGGCAAGGCAGAGAGCGTTTGCGAACAATGGCCCTGTTTAAGTGCTCTGCTATAATAAATTCTTAGAAAATAGCTTTTTTCCCTTAAACATTGCACTTCTGTCATGATGGTAAAGCAAACCAAAAAACCTTAGTATTCTCCTACTTAGAAAAAGTCTAAATAAAAAGCCTAAATAAAAAATTATGCTATTGTTAATTGACAATATGAATATATTGAAAATGACATTAATATAGATGGCTTTGTGAGACAGTAATAAAAGTAGTCCTGGTTTTATTCCAGTTATTTAGCTAAAAGCATTCAAAATTGCTATTGAAATGGTGATAAAGCCCTTTTGGTTCTAAGACTCAATCGTTGATGGTGAATGCCTCATTGTTGAACCTTAGCAAAAACTGCAACAACATTCTTTTTTTTTTTTTTAAAGATTTTATTTATTTATTTGACAGACAGAGATCACAAGTAGGTGGAGAGGCAGGCAGAGAGAGAGAGAGGAGGAAGCAGGATCCCTGCTGAGCCACCCAGGCGCCCCTGCAACAACATTCTAAGAGTGAAATTGGTAAATGAATCAGATACTATCAGTACTCTGAGATAATGAGAAATCTTGGCTATGCAGTATATAGTTAATAAGGCAGTTGTTTTGTGTCTACATTTGTTTTCTTGAACTCAAAACTTAGGGGCTAATTAGACTGGTTTGATATTTTTCTTCATCATATTGTCAGTATTGTTTCTTGGGACGAGAGATTTAATTCAGAAGATAGGACTTGGTGCAAGATTTCTTTGTGAGTAAGACACTGTAGTGAAAACAGCTGTTCTCTTAACACTAGTTGAGCTCAAGTTCTGTCTCTATTTTGGGGCCTAGTCTGAGATGGGTTCACCGGTTAGTCTAGAAAGAGTGCCAAATCAATCATTTTGTCCCAAGCCAAACTCCTGGGAAAATGTTCAAAGAAAAAAAAATCTGTATTTATTATGCCCAAGAGTTTTCTAAGGCAAGAAAAAGAGACTGCTACCTACCCATCAAGAGAAGATGTCTTTCCTTTCTGTTGAATAATTTATAATTGATCCCCATGTAAGACACATTAAAGTAACAACATTGTGCTCTCTTCGTTTCCTGGGTCCTTCTTAATGACAGAAAACTTCTCTATTAGGACACATAGACAATGACACCTCAGGGTTAGAGCCAGTTAGAACCCTTAAAGTTAGGTGACCCAATTCTATTCTTTGGAGGATACACTCAAATTGCCCTAAGAATCTTAAAAATATAAACATCTGTTGATTCAGCATAGTTCTCTTTTCCTGCTGTGTGCCAGTCCTTGTCCTATGCATTAAAAATACAGCAATAAATGTGACAAAGACTCTGTTTGTAGGAAGCTTATATCCTCGAATGAACTATAGTCTTCCAGAAGCACAGGAAATAAGGCCCTTTTCTTGGCTGAGGTTTTATAGATCAAGGATACTCTATCATTTAAAAAGAACTTCTTGAAAGCACTCTGACACATTGCTTCTGTAATTTACTCCATGATTATCTTAATATTTGCTTTTAGAAAGAAAATCTCCCTAAGTCCAAGCAATTTTCATTTATTCTATTCTTAAGAAGTAGAGGATTGGTGGTTGATGACCTCTATATTAATGATTTTTAAACTGGAGATTTTATTAAATTAGGGATAGTGTTAAGTGCCTCTAGGTCCAAGACTGTTTTGCATTTGTAGCAGGCATCTCGGTGATGCTGTCAAGGCTGGCTCTCCAAGACAGGTAGTGCTTGTTTACAAATGTGCCCACCACCTAGCAAAGCCTGTAAAAATCTTTATGGTGAAAGTTATGGTCATTCACTGTGTCATTCAACACATTTACGGCAGAGCAACCAGAGAATGAAGAACATAGTGGTTAAGAGTTAGGGATTTAGAATCAGAGAATCCCTATTAACCTGTCCTTTCATCTGTAAAGTGGAGATGATTGATATTACTTGCCACATCAGGTGGTTATGGAGATTTAACTGAGATAATGAATATGAAAAGTGCACAAAATTTCTGGCACATACTATTACATGTATGTGAGATACATATACATACATATATATACACACATACTAGATTTCCAGTTATTATAATATGAAAGGGTTATGGCAGGCTTTTTTCATATGCTCAGAGAAAACACAATCACAATTAAGCATGCAGGTAAGATTTAACATTAATACATGTATACATTAATACATGACCTTCATATATCTTTTTTTTTTTTTAAGATTTTATTTATTTACTTGTTAGAAAGAGAGAGCGCAAGCACAGGCAGACAGAGAGGCAGGCAGAGGCAGAGGGAGAAGCAGGCTCCCCGCCAAGCAAGGAGCCCGATGTGGGACTCGATCCCAGGATGCTGGGATCATGACCCGAGCCGAAGGCAGCTGCTTAACCAATTGAGCCACCCAGGCGTCCCAGCCCTTCATATATCTTAATCCTCACAATAATCCTGTGGTAGGTTAAACCTTTAATCTTTACTTATTAGAGGAGGAAACTATAGTAAAGACAGTTAATTTGCCCATAACTAGGAAATAGTTGATCCGGGTATCAAATTCAGTTTGATTCCAGGATCTGCCTGTTAACCACAGTGCTAGTCTTATCTAAAAAGCCATAAAGCTGGAGGTCATCTCTAAGGTGGGTTTCAGCAATGACACAGTCCCAAAATGATCATGGGAAAAGTAGGTGATTGAGTCTGTCCTTGTCAATATTGAGAATGGCATGGGCAGAGACTGAAACATGAAAGCAAATAGGAAGGAAATGGGAGTATTGATTTATTGAGGCATGCGTTAATAGGAGACTTGAAAAATGGGTCAAATACCTTGCATACTCTGAGATTTTATTAATAGAGCATTAATCTCGAGGGGATGGAAAATTTGGGGACTTCTTGGGTTCCCACTGATGGTGTTCTTCAGGAAAGATGACTTCTTTTGCGAAAAAAGTGATGAAAAAAGACCACTAATATACTAAGCAGTTGACATAAATTTCAGGGAGATGTGTTCCCTAGGATATGAAAGATGTGCATTTTTCTGTGTTGTGTTTGGGTGAAATGTGCACTGTTTTCCTTTCCAGTTCTTAAGAACGGTTTATTCATTCACATATATTTTCATCATGTAACGCTGCTATGTATTTGCCAAAACATAAGCAGTTATTTTCTTTGTTTCATTCCTGGGGTTATTTTTTTCCCCCTGCATTCAGCAACTAGAGATGTGCTTGGATAGGCTCTGTCCCATCTGTCTGGTTTGTTATCTTGGAATTCCAGAGACTATATATAAGAAACATAGCTGGCTGATTGCTCTTAAAACACCCTGCCCCTCAAATGTTCCCACCCTCATACCCTTCCTCTCATTCAGTGGGCACACAGGCAGGATTCTAGAGGCTTGGCTATGCTTCTAGCTCTGCTGTTCAATATCCACACAATATTGAAAGGGCAGTTTATATTCTCTGGGTCTGTTGTAATGCAGAGGTAAGGACTTTGAATCTTATCAAGATACTTGAGGGTAACATAGGAAAAGTACTTCACATTTCTCAGAACATTGTGTGTGTGTGTGTGTGTGTGTGTGTGTGTGTGTGGTTTTAGGTGTTATATTATTTCCAACACTCAGGATAACCTTTCATAGATTTTATTATGTCTTAGGAAAAACTGCAGATAAATACTCTAGGTTGCTCTAGTTCTCCATAGGAAAATGAAGCCTCTGAGAATTTATAATGGAAACATTTTGTCTTGGAAGACTTGAGTCTGGAGAAGGGTTACATCTCACCAATGTTGTTTTGGCCCTTGCTTTTTACTGATACATGTACCTTTCTCTTCATGAGATATAAGAAGCATATCTTGGTACTTCATTAAGCAGAAAAATGAGTTGAGTTTTGCCCCCCGCCTGCCATTTTGGCCATTTGCTACTTTAGAATAGAAGAACAGATGTGGAGGCTAAACTATTCCTTTCACACAACCTTAAGGTAGGCTGAATAATGGCAGCTAGGAGATCTACATCCTAACTTACAGAATCTATGTTTGTTTACTTTATACAGTAAAAGAAATTTCTCGGTGGTTAATTAAGGATCTTGAGGTGGAAGATTATCCTGGAATATCCAGGTGACTGCAGTGTATTCATAAGCCTTTTTATGAGAGGGAAAGAGAAAAAGTGAGTGATGTGGTTACAGAAGCTAAGACTGGAGTGATACAGGGACAGGAACCAAAAAAATGTGGGCAGTTTTTATGAACTGGAAAAGTCAAGGAAACAGATCCTCTCCTAGAGCTTCTGGAAGGTATGCAGTCCTGTTGATATGTTCCTTGGTTTTAGACCCATTTTGGATTTCTGACTTCCAGCATTATATGATGATAAACTTGCCTTTTTGTAAGCCCCTGGTGTTTGTGGTCATTTGTTATAGCAGCAATAGGAAACTAATACAGCTTTTACTGGATACTTTCAGAGTTCAGTGCATACTATAACTAAATTGATAAGTTTTTTCTCCTATATTATTATGTGAAGATTATTGTTCAGATTAGTGGCAAATGTAGAGACTGTTAAAAGCTTTACTATGTTTCAGTCACTGAAATTGTCAGGAATATGTATTCACATGCTCTGTTAGCGTTTCCAAGGAAACTATTAGTGAAACTGAAAATTGTAGTTACTAGAACATTCCTTCAGCTATCAGTATACATTTTAAATTTATACTGACAAGATAGTATCTATTTTCTTCTTCATCTTTTAATTATAAGATCCATGTCAAGCAATCAAAGGTTTTTCTTCTCTATGGTAACAAGTATCAGAGGTTGAAAATTACCAACAATTAAAAAATTAGAAGAAGGAAAGTTATTGAGGTTGTGAAAGAAACACCCAAGCTCTGTAGTCATATTGCACTTGGGATTTCCTTCATAATGACTCTGTATTAATTACAGATAAATTTTGTACATTCTGGACTTGGATAGCATTGTTGAAGTAATACATTGAAAACCAGGAGAAGAAGTTTTTTTTAAACAGGACAAAATCAAATTTAACAGATGCACATATATACTTAAAAAATTCTTGAAAATAATTTTTAAAGTACTCATTAAAACTTGCCATGTTAATACTGCTGAGCTTTTTTTTTAAGCTCTCAGAGCCTCTATCTGAATTTCCTATATAGATGAGCTAGGGTGAATTATACCCAATTCCTATTAATTGAGATGCAATTGAGGCATAATTGTATACATATTAAGATAGCTTCATAGACATTGCCCCTCATGGCCAAACATAGCCATTGTTGAAACTTGTGTGCTCAGGTATCATATAAATATTTAAATAAAACATTAGTATTCTGCATTATAAACTTAATGATTTGGAAAGAGGAAAAGTAGACAAAGTTACATTTCTAAGTATATTATCCCATAGGGGTAGTGACCTGGTAAATTATCTAGATATGTTAATATTTTATGCTTAAAAAGTAGAAAATTTTGATCTTGCAAGATGGCTGGAGTGAATCTAAAGAAACATAGTTGGGTTTTGATTTTAAGGGTGAATTTTGAGTTACTAATGAGATCACTTGCCTGCTAACTCTTTTAATATTCTTTTTTTTTTTTTTAAAGATTTTATTTATTCCACAGAGATCACAAGTCAGAGATCACAAGTAGGCAGAGAGGCAGGCAGAGAGGTAGGGGAGACAGGCTCCCTGCTGAGCAGAGAACCCGATGTGGGGCTTGATCCCAGGATCCTGGGATCATGACCTGAGCTGAAGGCAGAGGCTTTAACCCACTGAGCCACCCAGGTGCCCCCTCTTTTAATATTCTTGATACTAAGATGTTTTCTAATAAAATATGGCCCATAAATAGTATGACTGGGATCTTTGTTTGCCTAAGTCCCAGGCCTGTGAATACCCATTGTCCTACTGTAAATATTCATAGTTACCTCTTTCACCATCAAGTTTCAATGAAAAATTTTCTGGTTACCCTACCCATGAGCAATCCAGACAACTTTAATAAAACTGAAAATTAGTTCTTTAATGCGGTTCTTAAAATTGTAATTCTTGGATAAAGAAGAAATGGTCCATATATACAATGGAGTATTACGCCTCCATCAGAAAGGATGGGCACCCAACTTTTGTATAAACATGGACAGGACTGAGGAGATTATGCTGAGTGAAATAAGTCAAGCAGAGAAAGTCAATTATCATATGGTTTTGCTTACTTGTGGAGCATAAGGAATAATATGGAGGACATTAGGAGAAAGAAAGGAAAAGTGAATTGGGGGAAATCAGAGGGGGAGATGAACCACAAGAGACTGTGGACTCTGGGAAACAAACTGAGGGTTTTGGAAGGGAGGGGGTGGGGAGATGGGTGAGCCTGGTGGTGGGTATTAAGGAGGGCACAAATTGCATGGAGCACTGGGTGTGGTGCATAAACAATGAATCTTGGAACACTGAAAAAATAGAATTAAATTAAAAAAATTATAATTCTTTTGTGTCAAAAATCTATCTTTAATTAAATGGAACACATGAATTTATTTATCCAGATGAACCTCATTTTTAATTTCTTAAGATTTGGATACACCACAAAACTGTCCTCCCCCCTGCCCGTTTGGCACTTGTATTTGTATTACATCATATTTTTATTTTAATTTCGAAAGGATTGACATCCTTATAGTTTTCTCATTTACGAGCCTTGATTTGTTTATATAGGTCTTATTTTTTGTACTTTAGCAAAGTTTTAAAAATTCTTTTAAAAATGGATCTGGTTCCTGAATATTGGTTTTATTCCTAGAACTTGATAATTTGTGTTGAACCTATGAATAGAATTTTCTTCCCACTATGTTTTCTAAATAGCCACTGCAACTATGAAGAAAAGCTATTATTTTTCTTTCTTTTGTTGATTACATAGTTTGACCATCTTTTGGAGTTTGAATAATTTCCCTCTTGAGTTCTTAGATTTTCTAGGTTTGTGGTCAAATCATCTGCAAATAATGGTGATTTTTTTTTTTCTAACTGGTATCCTTGATTTTTCTGAATTTTATTTATCATTTAGAATCTCCAAATAGTCTGAAATGATGGCAGTGAATTTTAGATATTTCTGTTGTTTGGGGAATCCTTTGAGTCTGAGAGAATTCAAGACATTCTTCAATGCAGGAAAATTCCTTGATTTCTTTGATTATTTATCCTCTAGTCTTTCTTACTCGAAGTCTTATATATTCTGTTTACTGGCCTTTCATCTTCCATCTCTGTCTTCTTCATTTTCTATATCATTACTATCTTCATATTTCGGGTTTGTTACGCTGAAAGCCAAGCTTGACATGGGGAGTCTAGTACAAGACATTTACTGAAGGAATGCTCTCAAGAGAAATCTGTGAGGGAGTGAGCAAAGCTAAGACAAGAGAAGAAGCTAGGCAAAAATAGTGATTCAGCTGAAGCCTGGCCTAGACTTAATACCATGGGGAACTCCAATATATGAATGGCACTCTCTTTGAGACAAGAGGAACTAGTGTGCTCCTTTGTTAGATAGCTCCTGATTGGGAGCCATGCCTGAAAGAGTGACTGCACATGCCAGAGTCAAATCACAGGTGATATGTGCAGCTCCAAATAGTTATCATTCAAGAGTTAGAGCAGCTAGAGAATGGGTATTGGTCCAATGCACTGGGTGAGTCACCACAATTATCTATTAAATACACTATGTTGAAGAGTAATTTCTCAAGTAAAAAAAAAAAATTTTTTAAGAGAGAGCATGCTTGTGAGCTGGTATGGTAGCCAGGGAGGTAGAGTATCCTAAGCAGACTTCATGCTAAGGACAGAGACCAACAAAGAACTTGATCTCATGACACTGAGAGCATGACCTGAGCCAAAATCAAGAGTTAGATGCTCAACAGACTAAGGCACCCAGGCACCCCTCAAGTAATTTCTTAAAAAAGAAAATAAGGATAACATCAACAAAACAACAACATTTCCACCTTCTAAGCAATGTTACGAATAGATTTTTGAAAAAAAAAAAGGCTGTATTTTTATTTGAGAAAGCAAAAGCCATCAAGACCTTTACTTTTTTTCTAGGACTTCCTTTGGTTTCTTCTAGTTTAAGATTCCTCTTTTTCATGCTTATGTTCTGTTCTTGTTACACTTCATTTTCATTGGGAGGATATTCTCCTAGTCTTAAAGATATTTTCTTATCATTTTTTTGTAATTGTGAAGCACAGAAGTGGCAGTTTTTAATTTCTTTTTCTTGAACATAGTTGAAAGCTTCTGTCTTAGGAAATACCACTGATCTTAAAATGGTCTTACTGATTTTCCTCATAAACTTCTGTTCCATGGCAAAATGGCTAGTCTCTTAATCATCGAATTTGTAAGGGTCCAAATTTCTTTTTTTTTTTATCTTTTTTTTATTTAAGCTTTTTTAATTTAAACATATAATGTAAACCCACCACCCTCTCCCAACCCCTCTCCCCCCCCCATCCCCCTCAGTTTGTTTTATGACATTAAGAGTCTCTTTTGGTTTGTCTCCCTCCCGATCCCATCTTGTTTCATTTTTTCTTTTCCTACCACCTTAACCCCCACCCCCATTGCATCTCCACTTCCTCATATCAGGGAGATCATGTGATAGTTGTCTTTCTCCAGTTGACTTATTTCGCAAAGCATAATACGCTCTAGTTCCATCCATGTCGTCGCAAATGGTAAGATTTCATTTCTTTTGATGGCTGCATAGTATTCTATTGTGTATATATACCACATCTTCTTTATCCATTCATCTGTTGATGGACACCTAGGTTCTTTCCATAAATTGGCTATTGTGGACATTGCTGCTATAAACATTCAGGTACACGTGCCCCTTTGGATCACTACGTTTGTATCTTTAGGGTAAATACCGAGGAGTGCAATTGCTGGGTCATAAGGTAGCTCTATTTTCAATTTTTTGAGGAACCTCCATGCTGTTTTCCAGAGTGGTTGCACCAGCTTGCATTCCCACCAACAGTGTAGGAGGGTTCCCCTTTCTCCACATTCTCGCCAGCATCTGTCATTTCCTGACTTGTTCCTTTTAGCCATTCTGACTGGTGTAAAGTGGTATCTCATTGTGGTTTTGATTTGTATTTCCCTGATGCCCAGTGATGTGGAGCACTTTTTCATGTGTCTGTTGGCCATCTGGATGTCTTCTTTGCAGAAATGTCTGTTCATGTCCTCTGCCCATTTCTTGATTGGATTATTTGTTCTGTGGGTGTTGAGTTTGCTAAGCTCTTTATAGATTTTGGATACTAGCCCTTTATCTGATATGTCGTTTGCAAATATCTTCTCCCATTCTGTCAGTTGTCTTTTGGTTTTGTTGACTGTTTCCTTTGCTGTGCAAAAGCTTTTGATCTTGATGAAGTCCCAATAGTTCATTTTT
>ML101651.1:0-31404 GCA_003697995.1 Taxidea taxus jeffersonii
GTGTGTGGGCCCCCACTCTCTTTAGCTGGTGTGTTTGAGGGACACGCTTACCAATCCATGATCTGTCCAGTCGGCCCCATAAGTCTCTGCTGGAATAGGGTAATCACGTATCCAAGTTTGTTGGTAAAAGTTCTGTTTTATATCTCATGTCCCGATAATCATCACAACATCCACATGCTCAAATGAGCCCCAGCATGAAAGATACACTGTATGACCATCCTGACGTCACTGTCTACTCAGAATCTTTCAACTCCTTCCCATCCATCGCTCCCTAATTTCTCAAACGGTTTCAAAACAATAATTTATTTTTAACTTACTTACATTATTTTTTCTCTCTCTGTTTCTGCAGAGATTTATTTTGGTTCTTGTCTTTACCTTTGTCAAAGCTAATTTAAGCAGATACATGGGAAGATAATTTTGACATGAATCATCCATAAATCAATATGTTCAGGGTGAGTGAGGAGTTAATTTTTATGCTTTGACTAAAGAAACAAGAAGCACAAAAGTGGCAGGCATTCCATTATTTCAGAGAATAAAGCAGCTTATATAGCCTAAAAATAAGCAAATGGAAGGATTATTGGACAAATTAAACTTATTTTTAAGTCTTAAATATTTCTGTTTAATTGTTCAGTCTGTAAGTGAAGTCATTTTGCTTTTCTTGGGTCTTGGTTACCATACCTCTAGATTCTGGAATTAGATCAGACGGTCTGGAAGAACTTTATTACTTGTGAATTTGATTGTGTGATTATGAGGTTTTTTTAAAGCAGGTCAACTTGAGAAACAAAGAGTGACAGGACCAAAAATCAAGTTTCATTTTTCTTGTTCTACTCGTAGCCTGAAAAAGGAAGGGGAGTTTTTCATCTCCTTCAATACCTAAATGATTTTCAATTCAAAATAAATTAACAAAAGGGAAGAACTCTATTTTATAACCACAGAAGCTGACTGATTAAGTAAATCCCATCAAATACTCCAATTTAGCACAAATACCTTAGCTTTCTATTTAAAAATCCTATGATTTAATCTTTTTCTTGTGAATGGATTATTTTTCTAATGAAATTGATTCTAGCTGATACCCCAGTGACCTCAGAGGCTGAAGAGGGCCTCTGTGGCTCTGTGTTGCCTATTTATAAAATTTCTCAATGGCTATGGTGATAAAGTTTCTCAAAGAATTTTGTAATTAGATACCATTATATGAATCCACAGTGAAGACATGGCCCTAATATAGATCTTAAGTTAAATATACAAAAAACTCGAAATCCATAAAAATTAAAAAGTTATGTCTTAATATAATATACTACTATACCAGAAATGGTAATTCATTAGAACTTTGGAGTGTGGAGTATTTGTAGTACCAAATTCAAAGAGTGGATTTCTACTTGGGAAGAGTGAAATTTCAGGATCTGAAAGAGAAATCAGCCCACCTCAATGACCTATAGCTGGTAAATTCAGAACAACATGCTTCAGTCTCTGTATGGTTGCTGTGGGTTGAGTGCCCCCCCCTTCTCAAAATTCATATACTGAATTCCTAACCCCCAGTATCTGAGAAGGCCTGCATTTGCACAGAAGGTCTTTAAAGAGGTGATTAAGTTAAAATGAGGTCTTAGGATGGGCCCCACTCCTGTAGGACTAATGTGCTTATAAGAAGAGAAAATTAGGATACAGATGAACGAGGGAAGATGACGTGAGGATGCAAGAGAAGCTGTCCATCTTCAAGCCAAGGAAAGAGGCCCCCGGAAGAAACTCACCCTGCTGACACCTGCTCTTGGACTTCCAGCCTACAGACTGTGAGAAGCTACATTTCTGTTCCTTCCCACCCCATGCCCGGTCTGTAGTACTTTGTTATGGCCATCTAGCAAACTGGCACAATAGTCAACTTTTAAAATTTTATTTTAAATGTGGAATAGTAAAATAAGAATGCAGTGAAAAGAAACTACAAAAAATGAGTCTGGTGTTAATGAACAGTACTGAAGGATAAATTCAATTTTTTTCATATTTGGGTGAGAAGAGACGGTCACAAATAACTACAAGTGATGGTAAGAATCTCGTGATATCTCTTTTGAAAAGGAGCTAGCGCCACTCTTCTGAAGCAGCTAGGTGTGTACGGAATGTTCTGGTGGACTGCTGTGGAATGTCCATATTCTGTGCCTCAAACACGATCATTCCCATTTGTGTGGCCCCCTGCATGTCTGCTGGAGGGCCTGACTTGACCCTCACATGGTACCCTTGTACTGGATGAGTTCATGAGGTACGAGTAATGAAGGGAGACCCAGGAACAGGGGAAATAGATGTTATTAAGATTATTCTCCTTCTTTATTTCTAAGACAAATAGGGAGCCTTTGGAGAATGGTGGAAGTTGCATGACATGTGACAAATTAATGAATTTCCCCATGGGGTTGCATGACATGTGACAAATCTTGAAACATCGGGATTGTAAAGAAAGAAAGAGAAGGAGGGGGCAAGAGAAATATGAGGAGCCAATAATATTAATTGGGCATAAATGCAAATGCACTTTCAATCCCCAAATTCAATACGAAATTTATGGCAAGATAATCTAGGCTTGGATTTGTGCAGAATGACTCAGGTTCCCTCAACCACTCATTTGCTATAGCTTTTTGTCTTATTATTATTAAATGCAAGGAGAAGACAATGCTGTATTCAAGAAGAGGACAGAGTGATTATGATTATGAGAAATACCAAAGTTGCTTTTATCTGACTCAAACCCACGTTACAGAGATAGAGATCTATGAGACAGGGGATCAAGTGGTATATTCAGGGATAAAACATTAGTTAAATATTTTTAAGTGGCTGACTTCCCAAGTCTGAGCATAAAACTGCTAGAAACCAGCCAGTCCCCACCTAGTCATCAGATGTCCACTATGGTGACGAACACACTGACACTCTGAGGACAGGTACTTGTTGATGCAGATGTCTTCAAGGATCTCATTTTCTCTCAAGAGAGAGACAAACAGTCATGAAATCCATCAACAGATTTTAAAAAGTGTGATTTCAGACACAGTTAAGTGCAAAGAGAAACCATGTAGGGAGGTTTGGTGAAGAATGGCCCGGTGGTGCAGACAGGAGGGCTAAAGCTGGAGGGTAGAAGAGGCTTCTCTGGGGAGGAGTATGGATTCTACCTGAATGGGATTCAATTTTAAGCAGGGACTTGACATGATCTGGCTATGATCATCACTCTTGCTGCTGGGTCAAAAATGGACTGTTGGGGTTAAGAATAGAGGGATGGGAGGTGCCTGAGTGGCTGAGTGGGTTATGCCTCTGCCTTCAGGTCAGGTCATGACCTCAGGGTCTTGGGACTGAGTCCCACATTGGGCTCTCTTCTCAGTGGGGAGCCTGCTTTGCTTCCCCCTCTCCCTCTGCCTGCCTCTCTGCCTACTTATGATCCCTGTCTGTCAAATAAGCAAAATCTTAAAAAAAAAAAGAATGGAGGGCGATCCAAAGGAGGGGTCAGATGACATCACAAAAGAAATGGTGAGAAGCACTCAGACTCAAGTTGGGTTCTGGAGGTAGAGCCAACTGGAATCATCCATGAATCAAGGTAAGGTATGAAGGAAAGGTGGGAACTGGGGAAATCTAATCACATGTGTGGTCTTCTCCCATCCCGACAGCTTCCTTTTTTCTGCTCTGGTGAAGAACATTCTATTAGGCTAAGCCTTGTTGACTTCAAGTCCCCCAAATCTGGGACTTTCATGGATAGAATAGAGATAAATACAGTCTCCCGGTAGGTTCATCAAATACAGTGAAGTATTAGTAATCACACTGACAAAATAAACCCCTGTAGAAAGATGGAAAGAAGTTATTATGTTGACCATTTGGGCTCAAAATTTTCTCCATGGGATAAGGGAGATTTTCAGAGAAGAGAGCCAAAAGTAGGAGACCACTCCTCTTCCACTTGGATCCACACACACCCCGACCCCTCCTTCAATGAATATTTAAGAACTCTGGCTTGCTTATTTCACTTGATACCAAAGTGGAAGGATTCCATCCGTTGAAAATAAAAACCTACACGATGAAGATTCTTTACTGTAATCATGGCAAGTCTTGTATTTTCTTACCAAAATGAAAGCTACAATTTTGACCCACGATGTTCATTATTATGCATCTCATACAGTTAGTTTTCCATTAAAAACTGGTCATACATGTGGGTTGCTCTGCAGTCCTATTCAGTATAGAAATAGTAATCCTATGGCTTTAACCTTTAACTTATAATTATCCTTTCTTCTAGTAACTGTCAATGACTCACATCCCTTATGATGGTTAGTTTGATATGTCAACCCAGCTAGACTATAGTACCCAGGTATTGCCATGAGGGTATTTTATAGATGCAGCTAACACATAGATGGGCCTTATCCAAACAGTTGAAGGTCGAAAAGAGCAAAAATAGCATCAACTCTTGCCTGAGTTAGCAGCCTGCTGGCCTGCCCTGTGGATTTTAGACTTGTCAACCCCCACATTCCTATAGGCCAATTCCTTAAAACAAATCTCTCTTCTCTCTCTCTCTCTCTCGCACACACACACACACACACACACACACACACACACGTTTTGGTTATGTGGGATATATACATAGAGTCTCATTGGTTCTGTTTCTATGGAGAATCCTGGCTGATACATTCCTAACAACAGTCACTTGCAGGTGTATTTCCTCCTTCCCTCCCTCCCTCTCTCCTTCACTTTCTCCCTTCCTTCCTTCCTTCCTTTTAGATCTTATTTATTTATTTACCATTTATTTATTTGAGAGACAGAGAGTTAGTGATAGAGATAGCTAGAGAGAGCACAAGTGGAAAGGAGAGGGAGAAGCAGCCTCCCGCTGAGCAGGGAGGCCCATGTGGGGCTTGATCCCAGGACACTGAAATCATGACCTGAGCCACCCAGGCATCCCATAGGTGCATTTTCTGATAAGACCATTTGGACCAAAGTGTACTCTCAGGTTTGGAGGCCAGGCCTGCTGAAGAGACAGGCTTTGGACCTTCACAGTGCCTGCCACAATACCCAGAGCACGGCTCAACCAAGTAGAGTGGTCCCTAGACGCCAGAGTACATTTAGATAAGGCCTCACCAGTCTGCCTTCAACACGTACTTCTTGTTGACAAGTATACTTTGCCTTCTTGCGATGTCATTTCCTGGTCTACCAGATGAGAAGAAAATCTCTGCCTCTTCAGTGTGTTGTGAGGACTGTCTGAAATGACCACACCATGTACTGGCTTGTGGGAGCTCAATCAGTCTCAGCACTCCTTGCCCACTCATTTTTTTTTTAAGGTTGGTTTGCTTCTTTAAGGAACTCTCTGAGCCTGTTAGGTCTGTCTATCATTCACAAAATAGAGATCTGTTACTTTCTGTCTTTGGTTTCCAATTTATGAAGACCAGGTTGGCAATCTGAGTAGCTTTTCCCTTCAGCAACACTGAGCTTATCTCTGTTTCTCTTGGAACCTGCCTCCCTTCATCAGTGTGGGGAAGTGAGATGAGCCTTAGGGTGTGATGTGCCCGTTGCAGGAAGATGTGGATGCCTACCAGCCGCCAACTTCCATGGTGCTCATTCTGCTCTTTTCCCTCCCAGCATTACTGAGATATAATTGACACATAACACTGTATAAGTTGAAGACATACAGCCTGTTGTTTGATATACTTAGATATCGCAAAATGATTACCACCATAGCGCTAGCATCTCATCACATAACTTCTTTCTTTGTGGTGAGAACATGTAAGGGCCATTCTCTTGGCAACTTTCAAGTATGCAATATAGTATTATTACCTATATAATGTGCTATATTTATAACCCCAGAACTTACTCATTTTTATAACTGCAAGTCTGTACACTTTGGCCAACATCTCTCCATTTCCTGATCCATCAGCTCCTAGAACCCAACATTCTAGTCTCTGTGTCTATGAGTTCAGCTTTTTTAGATTCCCCATATAAGTGATATCATACTGTATTTGTTCTGTCTGACTTATTTCACTTAGTATAATAAACACCCTTAAGGTCCATCCATGCTGTTGTAAATGGCAATATGTCCTTCTTTCTCTTGGCTGAATTCAATTCCATCATATGTATTTATCCACTGATGGACACTTAGGTTGTTTTATCTTAGCTACTGTGAAAAACGTTTCAGTGAACATGAAGGTGCAGATGTCTCTCTCAGATCCTGTTTGCATTTTCCTTGGATATATACCCAGAAGTGGGATTGTGGGATCACATGGGAGTTCCATTTTCATTTCCTGTGCAACCTCCATGCTGTTTTCCATAATGGCTGCACCGATTTACATTCCCACTAACAATGCATAAAGGACTCCCTTTTCTCCACATCCTAACACTCATTTCTTGTCGTTTTGATGACAGTCTCCCCAACAGATGTGAGGCGACCCTCATTATGGTTTTGATTTGCATTTCCGCTAGGACTAGTGATGTCGAGCACCTTCTAATGTACCTGTTGGTCATTTGTATGTCTTCTTTGGAAAAGTGTCTATCCAGGTCTTTTGACCATTTTTAATTCAGATTGTATTTTTGCTATTGAATGGAGTGAGTTCTTCATATATTTTGGATCTTGACCCCTTATCAGATAAAGGATTTGCAAATATTCTTTCCTATTCAGTAGGTTGCCTTTTAGTTTTGTTGATTGTTTCCCTTGCTGCGCAGAAGCTTTTTAATTTAGTGTAGTCTTACTTGTTTTTTGTTTTTTTCCCTTTCTCTTAATACTCAGTATGACAGCACCTCCTTCACAGCCAACACACTCTATTCTTTTTTAAGATTTTATTTATTTATTTGACAGAGAGACAGATCACAAGTAGGCAGAGAGGCAGGCAGAAAGAGAGGGGGAAGCAGGCTCCCCGCTGAGCAGAGAACTTGATGTGAGGCTCGATCCTAGGACCCTGAGATCATGACCTGAGCCAAAGGCAGAGGCTTTAACCCACTGAGCCACCCAGGCGCCCCAACACACTCTATTTTATTGTGTGTTCAACACCCAACTTCAATGAAGATACAAAAAATGAATAAGGTGTTATTAGAATGCTTTTTTCTCAGTGCCAGGCAGAACCCTTTCCAAAAGCTTTGCTTCCCAACTGAATCAAAGAGAAGCTTTCTCATAGACTATTGTACAATGGTTGGTAATTAAACAAAACTAAATGAAAAAAAAGGACAAAGAACTTTATGACAGTATGTGACTCTAACTGCTGACAGTGATATTTGGAGAGAAATATTTTGCCCTGGTTAAAGCTGGTCAGCTTTCTCATGACCTATACCAATAAAACTCCAAGATGGGAGGTTTCACCAAGAGAATGGAATGGACCTTCTAAGGACCTGACATTAATCCCTGCAGGGCTCTGTGCTGATACACTGAACAGTCTTCTTCAAGCCTTTGAGATACATTCAGCATTGTGACCTTTTTTTTCCCCTCCAAGAGGGCATGGAGAGGTGTCTAAAAGACCCTGATGGTAGTTCCAATGGAATCAGATACAGGCACACATTTTTCCTTGATCCAACCGGGGCAGGAGAGTAGCCCCTTCTCCTGTATTCCTATAGAGCTTGATAGCGAGCCATCTCTCATACCGTACCTTGTGTCACACCCATGACAGTGCACTGATACTGGATATTTCGGTTCCACAGGAGGCTCCACTAGGCAGAGTGCTTTCAACTGCCTGGCCAGCTCCCCTCCCAGCATGTGTCATCCATTCACTGTTTCTCTTCTGCATAAGTACAAGTGGTTATCAGTAATAGGAAAATGTGTGATTATCTGCAATAAACTCTGGAGAAAGGGATGGCCTCTGAGCACCATGTTGGGCCATACGGGTCTGTATGTCATTACATTTACTTTTCAGTCTAGCTCAGCATCCTCATGTGCAGACAGGGAGTTTCATCTCCCCAGAGGCTGACCAGGCAGAGCTGGAGGTCAAAATATATTTACAGCTCAGACCAGCCATACCAACCACGGTCTTTCAGAAGAGTGGATATGTGCTAGACCCTCACGATTCTACCGTGGGAGAGAGCGCTGATGAGGCATTTTGCTCAAGTTCCTGTTGCCTTTTTGTTTTTGTTTGTTTCGACTTAAGAAATGTTGTAACTTAATTTGTTGAGCAGGTTGCAAATGCACATAAACCCTTAAGTGCAAGGAAACCAAGACACACAGTGAAAAGCCTCTTCTAATTCCTGACTCCTAACTGCTCCTGACTGCTCAGTACACAGCTCCCAGCATCACCCCTGTTCCTAGTTTTTATGAATCGTAAAGACTTTTCATGTGTGCATATATAAATATAAATTCTTATGTTCCCCCTTTTCTCAAAAAACGATACTTAGTCATAAAAAAAGTGAATTCATCAGTGCTGAAGGAAGTCCCAGACAATGTGGAGAAACCATGAGATTCATAAACGGAAGAAATTAAATGAACCCAAAGGAAAAGGAGAACTGGAAGAAAAGAAAAGCAAAAAGCACTTAAGTGGTTTTTATTTGCTTCTGCATCATCCATGAGCGAAGGAGGGAGAGCCTCCACTTAGCAGTGTGAGGGGTCTTGGCAAGCCCTGTGGGTCGTTTGTGTGCTTTAAGACACACGTTTTGGTCATCAGTCTTCGCAAATAAGTAGCTTAGAGTGTGCCAGGAACATGGAGAACAACAGCAGACTGAGAGATTCGCTACAGCTTGTGGTCAGAAGAATTACGTGAAATGGCACCAATGTTCTTAATAAGATAGCCATCTTGTTTTTACTCCTCATCTCTGAGTTCCCTTTTTTTTTCCCCCTTGCTATCTCTTTCTGTCATCTGGGCTATATTAATGGAGAAATGGGGAGGAACCACAGCAATTATGTGGAAAATTAAGTGGAAAGATCCAAATTACTCTCCCCCAGAAGGTCCAGGCAAATCTAAAAGCCAATATTTCCTATAACTGAGATGACTTCAGGTTTTAGAACATAAAATTTCTTTCAGGAGCATAAAGTTACATTTTTAAAAGCCCAGGCCCCACCAATTTCTTGCTAAACTGAAAGTTATTATTCAGATCTGTTTTAACTGAAATCAGTAATGGTTCAATTAATATTGATTTGAGATCAAGGTTGAACTGCTGCCTATACGGAACAGCGTATGTCCCCATGAACCTACTTGAACTACTAGCATCCCTGCTCAGTGCCAAGCAGAACGGGCACATGTGATTGTGTCTTGCCAGACATTTGGGCTGAGATTCAGTCTGCCACTCAGCAGGCTAATGCCCTACGGAGCAGGGCTGATGAGCCCAGAGGAAGAGGAGCCCATGTCTAGGAGGCCACAGAAAGCAGTGCCATCTTGAAAGTCTCATGAAGGTACTGCATGGTCTAGCTCAGCCCTGAAGCCAAGCACTTTAAACCACTGGCAGTAATGAGTGCTATCAACCAACGTCATTTTCATAGGGGACCACACACATCAGATTCACCCAGGACAGCTCTGTGTTATACTTGTTTACTCAGCTTAATTATTACAAATGCCACTTTCATTCACTCTAATAAGGCTTAGGACTCCATGAACTACTCTACTGTCACCCTAGTTCTATATGCTTTTTCCTCTACCTCTTTTTCATAGCAAGGAAATTAATTTACAGGGAAAAACTGAATCTCTTTCACAGCTACACTCGTGATAATGGCTTAAAGGATCTCTTAGCTGTGTTATATTTCTCTTTGAAATCCACTTTGTAGTTCAGATTACCTACCAATATTTGTTTTCTTTTTTAAACCAGCCAAAAAAAAGAGTATTGTTTCGTGATAATTGAGATAGCTGTGCTCTTCCCTTGACCACTGTGGATAGCATGAAAACAAAGTCAGTAAGAGCAAGACCACCACTCTGCAGGACCTCTCTCAATCTCCCACCCAGCATCTCAGTCTCCCACCCAGCACCTCAATCTCCCACCCAGCAGCTCAGTCTCCCACCCAGCATCTCAGTCTCCCACCCAGCACCTCAATCTCCCACCCAGCAGCTCAATCTCCCACCCAGCACCTCAGTCTCCCACCCAGCACCTCAGTCTCCCACCCAGCACCTCAATCTCCCACCCAGCACCTCAGTCTCCCACCCAGCACCTCAATCTCCCACCCAGCACCTCAGTCTCCTACCCAGCACCTCAATCTCCCACCCAGCAGCTCAGTCTCCCACCCAGCAGCTCGAGATCTCCTGCACATTCACAAATCCATTCTTGCTGCCTTGTCCGTGCTTCATCTCAGCACTGACTTAGCCAACCTGAGGGACACCTCAGGCAGTCCATGGAATTCCTTATTCCTCTCTGGCCTGGCACAGTGGATCCTAGTGAATCTGGGATTGTACCAGTGGGAGGGAAAAATATTGATTGCTGAGGTGCTAAAAGCTTTTTCACATTTGCAAATCGTACAGGACATGGATGTCATGTTTTGAAATCCAAGTGCTTTGAAGCTTTCTTCGCACGTAATTACTTGTGTCTCTACCTAGGACTCCGTGTTTTGATTTGGGTCAGGAACTGTGCAGATTCTAAACAGACAAACTAGCAAAGCAGGGGTTGGCAAACTTCTTCCACGAAGAGATGGACTGTCAGGTTTCACATGCCGAACCGTCTCTGTTGTAACTTCTCAACTCCGTATGGCAGCAAAAGAGCAGTGGGACACAATGTGCAGACCAGTGAATGTGGCTGTGTTCCAATAAAACTTTATTTACAAAAGGAGCTGGCAGGCTGGATTTTGGCCTGTGCACCTTTGCTGATCCCCACAGTTAGAAAACCCACCTGCTCTCTGGTTTCCCCCCATGGGCGTTTATTAGAAAATGTGCCCTTACCATCATTATGACTCATAGCAAGGTCTCCCCCTTATCTTTCCTTATCGAACAAGATATTCTTGGTTTCTACAACAGAAAACCATTCAGAGAGTTTTCAGGGTTGACTTTGAGAATCCTATTACACCTCGAGATTTACTCACAATTTAACAATTTATTCTACGAACAATCTATTTCAGGGAGACTGTACTGCACTGAAACATTACAATGGATACAGTGAATTAATACAATGGCTTGACTTCAATGGCATTCTCCTTCAGTAAGGAAATATGCCCGCAGAGTAAGTTGTCTTGGGAAAACACACTGTAAGGTCATCAAAAAATGAAAGGTCATGAAAAAAATGGATTATAGATTATCATGAAGACTTGGCAGTTTAGGGCCTGCCATTATTCCAGCTTTAAGATGTGGCTCCCTTTTCTCTTCATTTCTTTATGGTAGAAATTTGACGAACTTTGAAATCAATGAGATGTTCATGTCCATTTGGATCTCTGAATAGGCAAAAACTATCAAGAAGATGTGTGCTTACTTCTTTCTTCTTTTTTAATTTTAATTTTTTAAAAGATTTTATTTATTTGACAGAGAGATAGAGAAGGAGTGGTGGGGAGGGGCAGGCGGAGAGAGAGAGGAAAGAAGACCCCCCTGCTGAGCAGGAAGTCTGATGCTGGGCTTGGTCCCAGGACCTTCGGATCAGGGCCTGAGCTCAAGATAGACGCTTAGCCTTCTGAGCCACCCACGTGCCCCAGCTTCTTTCTAACTTAAAATAAAAATAACATTTTCTAAAGAACAATGGAACTATCTGTATTTACCTCTTGATAAAAAAAAAAACCATGAAGCAAAACCTTAAGATGATTTTATTGATCACACTTTTTTTTTGCGGATAATTCTTGTGACTTAATCCTTAAGGAAAGCACGTTTTGTTCAGATTAGCAATGCTTAAAGCACATGAATTTTTAAGTGCTCACCATAAAAAAGGTACCCGGATGATAACAGTGCTATCTGGCTCTTAAACATATCTTCATTAGGATGTTAATGTAGGTTTGCAGACCGCATCAGATCTGGAGGGTTATGTTAGACTTCTCAAATTGATATGTAAAATCCTGGTGTGAATCACAAAGTCAGCTTTTGACTGTATTTCTCTGAACTGCAAACAGTGTATTTCGAAAATTGTTAAAGTCTAAGAAGACGAAGTCTTTCTAGTTCTGCGTGTGCTACTACCTGCTTATTCTTTTCTCAGAGGTCTTCCAGCTCTTGTCAGACCCACGCTTTCGCCAGTCCCTGAGCTCATCCCTGGAGGAACAGAAGGATACAGAGAAACCAACCACACAGACAGAACCAGGCTGGGCATGGGGCGTAACCAGCGAAGAGGAACCACAGCATCGCACTCAAGACTTCCTCTGGCAAAGCTGTTATCCAAGGCTGCTGAGCCTTCAAACGCCTCTTAGATAAGTTTCATGAGCAATTCATGATAAGGCATCACACTAACAAAATGAAGCTAAAAAAAGTTTTAAACTATTTCCCACAGGAAATGCGCCTGCTTGCGCTCTCTGGCCTGTAGGGAAGCCAAATTTCTATCTACAGAGGAAGGACCTTTTGTGTTGGATTTTTTTACCCACTGTCCCCTCTCACATTATTATTCGTTGGCAAACAATAGGTTTTCTGTTACAAAGCAGGAATAAAGGAGCCTAAAATCAGCATACAATTGTGTGATCACTCCTTAGCCTTGTATCCCAAAGTTGTTAAGAAAAAAGAAATAAATGTGCTATTCACAAAACTCTCATCTAGCTCACAACAAAAGATAAGAGAAGGCCGCGGGAGTCTGTGCGCAAAGATCCTCACTACTCCATTTGTAAGGGTCTGGCAATATTTCCCACAATGGTTTGCCAATTTTAAATGCCTTTTTTGGGGGGAGGCTTTACTTATCTACCTTTAATTAGGGGAGTAATACCAGCTCTGGTCATTCACTGATTGTTCTGGACATGACGGTCATAATAACAACTTATAAAATGCTGATGGCTTTAGAACACAGCATGAGGCAAACATCTTTCATTCACTTCATTTGTATCTTCATCATTTTCTAGCACCTGTGAAGACGTCCAGCAGTTATTCCTCATCTCAGCCAGGAGATGTCACTGTAGTTGAATTAAATAATTAGAAGCACTTGAGAAATTCTGCTGACAGTCTTGAGTGTTAAAAACTTCCTATGGAACCATCACAAATGAGCAGAAAGACATTCTGGAGTAAAAGTAGGTTTTATATACCCAATTCTCTGTTTAGCTAATAGATACACCATTGGTCTATGCTTCAGATCAGAAAAGAATGCTTATCCCTCCCTCTTTGCTAAAATGCAAATATACTAGAACAAAAAATCACAAACTTCATGACTTATTCATCTGAGGGAGTAAGAGTTTTAGTAGACAGAGGCTTAAGAAAGTCTTTGTTTCCACTTTTCACAGAAATAGAAAAAAAAATTCCTAAAATTTGTATGGAACCCTCAAAGACCGCATACAGCGAAAGCAAGCCAGAGAACGAACAAAACCGGAGCATCCCATTTCCTGATTTCAAACTATATGACAAAGCTGCAGTGACCAAAATGTGATGGCACCATGCTAAAAGTAGACCCATGGGCCAACGGAACAGAATAGAGAGCCCAGAAATAAATACCCGCCTTTGTGGTCCATGAATACTTGATTAGAGTGCTAAGAATACTCTTATTCTTAAGAATAAGAATTCTTATTAAGAATAAGAGACTAGAATAAGAGACTCTCTTATTCTTAAGAATAAGAATAAGAATAAGAATAAGAGAAATAAGAGACTTATTCTTAGGGCCTGCCATTATTCCAGCTTTAAGATGTGGCTCCCTTTTCTCTTCAGCAAATGAGAAGAGTCTCATTCAGCAAATGCTGGTGGGAAAACTGGCCAGCCACAGGCCGAAAAATGAAACTGGGCCCCTACCTCATACCACTCACAATAATCAACTAAAGATGGACTTCTTGACATTGATCTTGGCAACGATTTATCGGATTTGACACCAAAAGCAAAGACAATAAAGGAAAAACAAGTGGGACTACATTGGACTAAAAAGCTTCTGCACAGCAAAGGAAACCACCATGATATGAAAGTCATCCTATGGAATGGGAGAAAACATTTGCAAAACACGTATCTGGTAAGGGGTTAATATCCAAAATATACAGGGAACTTGTACAACTTAGTAGCAAAAAACCAAATAACTCAATTAAAAAATGGGCAAGGACCTGAGTAGACATTTCCCTGAAGAAAACAGACAAATGCCAACAAGTGCATGAAAAGGAGCTCACCTCATCACTAAGTAGTGGGGAAAGGCAGATCAAAAACAAAGTGGAATGCTACCTCACACCTGTTAGAATGGCTGTGGTCAAGAAGACAAGAGGTAGCAAGTGTGAGTGAGGATGTTGATGGGACCATAACTGGTGTCAGTCTGGTGACAGTATAGAGGTTCCTTAAGCAATTAAAAGAGAGCTCCCATTTCATCCAACCATCCCACCGCATGGACCAGGAGACAACCCAGCAAGGTCTGTTTCTTCTCATTACAGTCCATCCTTTGGAAAGGTAGGATAGCATGGTGCCCCACTTATGTCCATAATGCATCCTGGGAAACATTTGAGAGCTGACTATCTGTAAGCCCAAGTATTCATGATTCCAAGTGGGGTGTGAGAAAGGAATACTTTCTTCTTCTTCTTCTTTTTTTTTTTTTTTTTTCAGCTTTAGTGAGGCATAGGTGGCCACACGTGGCTCTCTTGGTTTGTAATGAATGCACACCAAACCAAACCGAAAGACAAAATCAGAGTGAAAATGCCCCCATCACTGCTTCCTCTAACTGGAAGGTACTTGCTGAGCATCATTCAGTTATGGGGTCAAGGATAGTAGGCTTGAACACTAAAGGCTTGATGGCTAAGCCATTTCTCTGTTACTCTTCCTGCCTTTATGAATATGTAACATCTTCCTGCCATTTACTACTACCATATCATAATGATTAGCTTTTAGTAAAGCTCCAGATGACAAAATGATTCTCTCTTTAATCATTAACCAAAATTACCTATATTCTTACAAAGTAGATACTAACTGGATTTTTTCATGGGATACTCTTTGGAATCATGTTCTGCATTTGGTCCACCAGATCCACTCTGGAAACTTCTGTATTATGCTCTATACTCAGGAGCCAGGCTCCTAATTGTCACACCTACAAAACAAGGCTCCTTCGCTCTCTGCCTCTTGGCTGGAAATGACCAAAGGGAGACCAGCAAAAACAGAAAGAGCAAGAGAAGGGAGAGGTCATGGCATTGACTATCTGCCATTCTCCCCAGTCATCCATTCCTCTACCAACAAAGTTTTCTCCTTCAGACACAACTATAGCTCCCTCCCTGGCCTGGCAAGTCCCCCAGGAGTATGCTTGCTTTTGCCCTGACAGGCCCAGAAGCTGGTCCAGGGTACTGTTCAACTTTGCCCTCTACTTTATAAAGGCTTCTCTAGTAAATTCTTTCCAATTACCCTGTTTGAATGTTCTACATATGCACATCATTTCTGGACCCTAGGTGGCACCTGGAGCATGACATATGCATTAGTGAGATATTTAATATTTACTATTTAGGTACATGACTAGGCATTTATCCCATGTGGATGCCTTATATTGGGAATAAAATCATTTTCAGTTGGATCATCAAAACCCAGTTCTCTGCGGGAGACGAAAACGCATAAAGACAACAGAATATCTGAAACCCAGAGCTAAAGAACAAAGAACCCCAGAACTAAACTTGTTAGATCCAATTATGAGTTTATTTTAAATCTTGATTGCAGTTTACAGCATTCAGCATACCTATATTTATTGAGCACCTACTAAGACAATGAACCTGTGCTCTGCATTTCAACATAACTCGTTTTTAATCTGTCTGATAATCTGGCGAGGCAGGTGATATCCTATTTTAGAGCTGAGGGAAATGAGACTCACCTAAGTACAAGAGCCCACCCTCCTGCACGAGGCTGGCTGTGACAAGGCAAGGAGTGCAGAGCAGCACACCAACTGTAGAGGGCGCCCTTTGTCCACTGTACCACATCACTCCGCATAGAGGGGCATTGCTTACCCATGGACTGGGAGACAACACATTTCTACTGCTGTGAGCCATTCAGTTTGTGGTAGTCTGTTGTGCCGCTTAAGAAACTAATACAGGAGGAGCACCCGGGTGGCTCAGTGGGTTAAGCCTCTGCCTTCGGCTCAGGTCATGATCTCAGGGTCCTGGGATCAAGTCCCACATCGGGCTCTCTGCTCAGCGAGGAGCCTGCTTCCTCCTCTCTCTCTGCCTACTTGTGATCTCTCTCTCTGTCAAATAAATAAGCAAAATCTTTAGGAAAAAAAAAAAAAGAAACTAATACAGGATACATCTCTCTGCCATGACCTTTTTTCTAAGTAAGGTCTCATTCATAGGTTCTGGTGGGTTGAATGTGGACCCGTCTTTTGGGCAGGCCACTATGCAGCGCCACTGACCTATCTCCGCACTCCCTTGTCTCTCCAGGTTCCTTATGCATAATATGGACTTGGTAGTTAATTTTTGATTAAGTCAAATCAAGCTCAATTTTTGGACACTAGCTTAAGGGTATCTACAAACAAGCCTAGTTCACTTTTTAATAATCACATTGAACTCGTGCCAAACCACAAACAACATTTTGGTGTACGACTACATTGCTGCCAACTGCCTTTATTAGATACTGAATGACCGTCCTAGAACCAGAGAGACAGTTAGCACAGTAATCCTATTATGGACTGACCAAGTCTTGAATTCTGCGATGACATTTAAAGAACACACTAATTGGACAGGAAACAGAAGAGGGACCTAAGAAAACAGGAGGTATCAGAAAATATAAGAATGATGCTCAAAAGCAGTGTAAGATCTGGACAGTGCTACAACTAGCTTGGATTCCAGTCCTATTGGCTGTCCAGTGACGGCAAGTTCTGTATTATTTCACTTCTATTGTATATATTCAAGGGAAGGAAGGAAAGAAGGAAGAAAGAGAAGGGAGGGAAGAAGGGAGGGAAGAAGGGTGGAAGGGGGAGGGAAAGAGAAAGAGAAGGGAGGGAGGAAGGAAGCGAGGGGGGAGGACAGTAGGGAAAGAGGAGTTAAGGGGAGGGAGGGAGAAAACAAAAACCCACAAAATATCTCTAATGCCATCTACCTTTAATTTCTCAGTATTCCAATGATTGTAGAGAATCACGTGTGGGAATCCAAAAGCCTAGAACTTGTGAGGACTCAGTATTTAGTAGCACTTGCAGTAGAAGGCAAGTTTTAGAAGGTTTGGTCTCCCCCAGAAACTATTTCTGCATGTTGCTTCTCACTGCCCACTTCATAGTGGCAGTCTAGTCTGATTAATCAGGTAAGCAGAACAGTTCCAATGTTAAATATTATTTTTATAAAGTATTTTCTGTTGATTATGAAAATTAAGAGATGCCACTGTGTTACCGATGGCCCCCAGGGCCCCCTGCTGCTCCAGCTGAAGCTGGGGATTTCACACTGTTGCAAAGTTCCAGCAAAGAGGCCACAATACATACCAGATGCAGCCCAACTGAGCTGTGGCTTGAAAGGATTTAATAAAAATTGTCTTGAATCTACTTTGCCCAAGAATTATCACTGGGACAGCGTGCTCTTTGATATGGTAATACAACCAGTTGCTAAGTTTATCTCCACTTCCAACACAGTAATCCACATCACATGTCATCTTCTTTCCACGGAGCACGTGACTTCTAATAGTTGGGGCTCAAGACTCCATGTATGAGGCTCACTTCTTTCCTTTAATGGGGAGTGGGGAAGTGGCGACTGGTTTATACTCTTGGAAACACAGAATGGACAAAGACATCATTCTCACCTATGGCTTCTCTTCTGTGTATAAAATCCTGCAAAGGAGCCAGGCTGAAGTTAAAACTGACCCGAGGCGGAAGGGACCAGGTTGCTTCTAGAAGCCTGCACCATGCTCTGAGATGTCCAGAGTGGGGTGTGGGTCTGTGCGCCATGCACAGGGACACGTGGATGGCAGAGGGCTTCTCCCTGTACCACAGAGGGCACAGCTGCTTGGTGAGAGCAGTGCAGAGCCCCCAGATGTCTGTATACGTGCGGTGATGGGAAGTTATGAAAGCCAAGTGGTGATTCTTTTAAACCTCATAATTTATAAGCTGTTTTCCTGAAATGTGGAGAATTACACAGACTCCTGGACTGGTGAGACAACTTGGCTTTGTCACGTCCATGGATCTGACTCCCGGAAATAGGCACACCCAACCCTCAAACCCTCATATGCCTGAAGGAACAAAAGAAAAGGAATGTAAAAGGACAAAATGATACCTGTATAGATATAAATATCGGTATCACCTCCATCATTTATATATAATATGTTATATATATATGTGCTATATTTATGTTTGAATATACTTAAATAGCCTCTCAGTTAAAAATGGCAGCATAATATGTTATGTCAGAAAATGAAGCCCATCGTGTGGGTTTCTTTATAAGCCCAATATCCTTCAGCATTTCTGTTTGATAATGAGGGGCCCAAATCCTTATCTTAAAAAATGCTACAAACATACCTTCATATATTAAAGTTAAAAGCATGAACATTTAACCAGGGCTCTCTACTCTTGTTCTTTAATGAGGAAGCTGGGACTCACGGAAGTTGGCTGACTTGCTCAGGACTTCCAGTGAGAGTGGGGACCAAGTCGCCCTTGCCACCCTCAACTCTCTCTCACACGTCCATGTAGCATGACACTGTCACGTTCTCTGAGGTAACCTTTACCAAGGCAACAACAATGTCTTCTGTAGGAGGTGGAGAATGTGGCCAGCCAGAACTGCTCTAGTGACATGGACTGTGGAGGAACAGTCACCACTGTGTTGACTAAGCTTAATGTTTTAGGGTCACTGTGCTAGAACTGAGTGGCCATGTGCCGACAAGATACTACCAGAACTGATGTCTCATGCCCTACATCGCTGCTATTTACTGTAGCCATTGTCAAAAGTCCAGGCTCCTTGGGAAATCAGATAGCCCTTGTTCTCATTGCATAAATTCTGTCTCATGACCCTGAACTTCACGCTCCCTTTCCCTGCTTAGCCTTCCCATCATGATTCCTGGTGCCCTCAGTCAGCAATCCAGTACACAGCCTTGCCTCCTTAACCAAGCCGAATGCTCCCTTCACCTCCATGCGTTAACTGAGACCTGTCCCCTGAGCGTACTCCTTCCTCTGTTCCCCTCTCCAGTGAATAAAAATTCTTCCCAGGATCCCTGAACCTCAGGCTGTGGAGTTGGGGTAGGTAGCCTTCTTAATCTTCTTGCTACTCCTCTCAAGGACTTATCCCCCTTGTTACAATGTCATGCCCCTTTGAGGCTGGTACTGAAAAATTAGTCCACCCTCTCCCCTCATCACTGTCATCTTGGTTTGGTTTTTCCCTCTCACAAATGACTCAAAACAAACAGTTTTGGACACCTCAGCATCCAGTGTCCTGGCCTTTCAGTTCCTCGACCTCACCTCCAATGGCTTTTTCTTTACCTTCATTATCTTCTCCCAACATCACACCCAGGTCCTGCTCCGGGGGCTGCACCACCTTGCTGTTCTCTACCACCCCTCATAAATCTCCCAGCTCATGTTCTAGGAATGACGACAGTTCCGCGATTCCAATTCCTCATCCTTCCTGACAGTCTCCTACTAACCCCACCACTTTCTCACTATTCCTCATCCACCTCCTGTTTTCACTTCCTCTTTGGCCCAGCCTGGATTTCCTGGGCCAGCTCCATTGTCACTAACACAAAAACCTTCACTTTCTTGCTCCTCTGTTCTGCTGTTGTGTTCACCTGCCAAAACCCCACATCTCATTGCCCTAACTTTCCACCCTCGGTCTGCCTGCACACTAGCTGATTTGTATTTCTGGAGAAAAATCATACAACAGTTTGTTTCATTTTAATTTATGATTGCGAATGACAGAGTCTCAATATTTCCTGGCAATCCTGCTACATTTCCTTCCTAAATTCACTTTTCCTTGTTAGGTATCTTTTCTTCTCAAGCATTTCCCATGGCTACCTCCCCAAACCCAACCTCTGTCTTTGAATGGAGGAAGTATCTCTTATCCTTCCATACACAAGGCCTTCACTTCAGTTGCTGATCCCATCCTCCCTTATTTGCTTTTGTGGTCTTCCTTGTTTCTCCTGTGTTATCAATCTCTCCATTTCAATTTTCCAATCCTATCAGCAAGAAATGCACACTCCAGTCTGTCCACTTAAAGGAAAGGTCCTCCCTCAAGTCCTCAGATGTCTTCAGCATCTGCTCCATTTTATATTCTCCCTTATAGTAATACTTGTCAAAGGATGTCTATATATATGGTCTCCGCATCCTGGTTTCTCATTTACATTTCAAAATTTTTATTTTTAAACATCAGAGTAAGATCCTTATATATTCTAAAAATGTATTTATATATTTTAAATTTTCTTCCCATAGACGGCGGCTTGAAACTCTCAACTAAATCACCTGTGATTGACCTTAAAACAATATGCTCACAAAGCACTTCTCTATTTCTCAATTTCTGACATTTGTTTTGGTTCCTCATACTGAAATGCCATTGTACTCTACTATGTAACACTCCTACACTCACACATACATTTCTCCTTCTCCCATCGTCCCAGTATAGTTATGTTGTACTTTTTGGTTAAACCAGTGTTCAATGGTATGGAAACAGTATTCATAAACAAGATTGTAATGTGCATGACAATAAGTGCATAACTGCATTTTATTTTTTGAACACTTTAATTTTTCTGTGGTTATCAGTTGCTTAAATTTTCTAATTATTTTTCTATTTATCACAGATTCGATCTCTACTAGAGCTATAGAACTTCTTTTAATATATCAAACATAACAGTATACTCTTAGTACCAATTCCTGCCGGACACATCCTTCCTGGAGTCCTCAATCCTCTGACTGGAAGTAGATCACTGTGGCACAGGGGAGAGATATAATAAAAGGGGCCCTAGAGAAACATTGTTACAACCCCATATGCAGCATATCTTAAAAATATGCCTGGCCAATAGTCTAAGAAGGTAATAATGACAGCATGAACAGCAACAGTTTCAGGATAATGGAATCAGAGCACCACTCCCTTTTATAGCCAAAGAAGCTTTTGCATGAGAAAGAACAGAATTTTCCTGACTATTTGGTGCAACCTGGGAAAGGCAAAGTCAGCTGATTAAAAATCTGGCTAAGTGACTGCTTTTGTCTGTTCATTAAAAAAAATTTTTTTTAGTTAAAATTCAATTTAGGTAATATATACCATGTCCTTTCATTTGTATACTAAGTTCTAGTTTATTCATTTCTATACTAAATTCTTCAGAATATTAAAAGAACAAAGTTTTAGGATAAGTGTGAAAGGAAAAATCATTTTTATCTTTTGTAGAGTAATTCCAGCCACAATTCCCAGACTCTATTCCATCTGCTTTAATGAGCACATAGAACTCACTGACCTCCTATTTTAGAGCTGCCTGTTGAACACACAATATGGATCTGTCAAGCCTCTAAAACTCAATTTCAGAGGTCTTAGTACTTAGTACTAGTACTTAGTACTAAGACCTCTGAAATTGGTTTATGAGGTTAATGTACTTAACAAATTGGTTTTTTCCCCTAGGAAATAAGCAGATAATCATTGCACAGTTATAATTTATGGTATATTCTGAATTAGTAGAGTTCAAATGATTTACAATGTAAAATATGCATATATAATATAAAAACATAAACAAATATAGCACACACACATATTTTTTTTCCTGGATTCTACCTGAGATTCCTTCTAGGACACACATATGTCTTCCTTAAGTTCAGTAAATGTAAGCAAGTTACCACAGCTAATCTTTAGCTTTTTATTTTGAACCAGTGATTATATACTGAATTTACCATTAATATTGCTATTTATTTAGTGAAATCAACCAGAATTTGCTTCATTTTGCATAAAGAAAATAGACACAGCAATGGAAAGTATAACCCAATTATTCCCCTTCCCCAACCTTTGTAGATCCAGGTTTTCCTTGGAGGGAAGTTCCAAAGAAGGACTAGCCAAAGAGAAATCATTTATTTTACTCAATACCCACATGATGTGGCAATTGCTTTTCAAATACATTTTTGACAAACACAAGTAAGACATCTGGAATTGAAGTAGGGGTGATTAGGTCTGGGGAGAGAAGAGCAATAAATGGAAATTTCAGAAATATTTACTGAAGAAACAAGTATTCTAAGAGTAAGTGGTTCTGTCTTTAAAATGAAATTGCTTTTTCAAGTAAGAAAATGCTCATTGAGTTCCACTACAGAACAAATAGATTTTCCATGATGATTCTTGGGCAAAAGCTATAAATCAAATCTTAAACACTTTTAAAACAAACCATGCAGATGTTTGTTGTTTAAACTTAAATTGTCATTAGTTTGTTGACTGTATCTGAAAAACTTTAAAATGCTCAAAAATACATATTCAAATTTATTTTGTATGAATTATGATTCAAATGCTCAAAATTATTTTTCCAAGTAAAATTTCATCTAACTGATATGAAACACTTTTTAAAAATGGGTCATGGATGGTTTTCCTTAGTACTTAGAATGGCAGGAACCCAACAACTGGGAACCACATTTCCTAAAAAGGCATTCCCTGGGACAGACAGGAGAATAATTGCTCCTAAACCACTCTTTTCCATGTTCAACAACACAGCTTTTCTACTTGGCTCTAGACATAGTAATAAGACCCATCACAAGAGTATATGTCATAAACTTGCATTAACAATTATCAATAAATGAGGATTTTCGCCTACAAGGTAAGTGAAAAACAAAGTCAATTAACAGTAAACTGACACATTGAACTTCATATCACATAGATTTAGTAGGCAGTACCATGCTTTTGATTTTGAGAAGCAGGACTTTAGAATTGTAAGATACTATATCCCTGGTGGGATGATCCTTCTGTATGTACTTTAAGGCATGGTCCTTTTTTATTTCTGGCTAGAATCTCTTCTCGTTTCTTTGGCTTTTAGAACCGTGACTTTCTGAAGCCATTTCAGTAGTACTAGGAAGCCGACTACAGCACCCGCAGCCATCTGGGGATGAAGGCTCAGGGATTCACCGTATCTGTTATGACCCTTGAACTAACTTGGGAAGATACAAAGGACAGAGAATGAAGCAAATGAACTTCTGGAAAAGAGAACTTGGCAGACTTAGGAAAATGAACCACTGGAAAAGAAAGATGAGGATAAGATAGGTAATTCAGGAAGTAGTGCCCTTGAGAAGGTGAGTTACGCTCTTGACCACGGGTTGATATCCAGTTTTGACAAAGAAGAGGTTTCTTCTCAGGAAAAAAAGAGTGGGTCAGTGGTTCTCAGCCCAGACTCTTAACTAACCAATCTCGTGTGGGTCTAGGCAACAGTATATTTTTAAAAGCTCTCCAGGTGACTTTCATGTGCACTCAGGGTTGAGAACTGGAAAATGAAGAGAAAAGCAAAAATAGAGAAGTTGGGATAGAAAGTGAAGAGTCCATTCTCTGGGTAAAGTAAGACATGGAGTCATCTCTTTACGGAGGAACTGGGTTGTGGGTTTGAAGATAGTGGGGGGATATTTGAAAGGGCAGAGTTTACAAATGATACGTAACTGTAACCGGAAATAGCCTCTGAATCACCTAAAATAAACTAGAGGGTGTGAAAGTTGTAGAACAGTCCCTTCTTGTTGAGAAAGCCTAATTGAATTTGATAAGCATCTTAGATCTCATAGGTTGATGCAGGATGCCTTTATGTTAATTAGGTATAAAATATGGGGAATATATTTGTTGACTGCCCTTGCAAATTTTGAATAATTCTGAATAAAGTCGTAAACCAAAATACTATGTTTTCGCAAAATATTTTTATGTAGATTTATTTCGTTTGGCTGTTGGTGTGAGATGTGGGGGAGAGTGAATTGTGTGACAAATTTCCCACACTCCCCCAGCATGGCTATGGAGGAGATAATTAGTGTTGCCCTAGACTAAGTGCAATAATAATGCTTCTTGCACAAATGAGTACCATGCCAATATAAGAAAAAAGTTATTCAACCTTGGAATTTACTTTTTTTTTTTTAACCAGAAAAGGGTTTTGCACACTATATATAGTCCATTTCCTTAAAAGGGAAATTCTTGTGTGTCTCCTAGGACCCAGAAGTTCTATGTATCAAGCTTTTAAATTTTGATTCAGCTTCTCTTTCACTTTTCAAAAGCGTGCCATGTGTATTGTCATTTTGTAAGTCTGACAATCTCGTAACAAGATTTGAACACAGCAGCTGTTTACCATTTCGTGCTAATTGAACGTGATTCCCATCATTGTCAATTTTACTCTTTTACTTCCCAATCACTTAACTACAAATAAGAGAAAGATGCAGGTGGACTATAGGGAATATGGTATCCGTATACTACTAATTGATGAGTCTCAACTATAAACACTTTTTGGAGCACAGATTAAAAGCTACATTATTTGACATACTAAAGGTTGACACCCAGGTGCACTTAATTTTAAGCTTGCAGGGAGCCACACTGTTGAGTGAACATCATGCTAGGTTTACAGACACAGGTGGGGGTTTGCCCCTAGTTCCAGTAACTACTAACTAACAGAATCTTCTATGTCTTAGTTTCTCTATATGCAGAATGGAAATGAAAACATTCTTCTTCCCAAGGTTGTTAATAGGATGAATGGAATGATGTATGTGAATATATTTTAATGTAAATTGTCTTCAACTTGATTTTCTATTTTAGAAATGCATTATATTTGCATATCAAGCTTCCTGAAAACAAAGCATAATAATGTACAGAGTGATTAGGAAGTGGAAATTAAGATACAAGTATAATTAGAGTACCACAAGTATACAAGGGTTAAACACCAAAACTCTAAATCTGTGGTTTAATAGTTCAATAAAGTTCTATAATTCTCATTTTCATAAACATTAACATTACATGTTGTTATGTGTAAACAATTAACATAAGTGTATTTAAGATACAATTTAGGAACACTTCTGAACTTAGAAGAGAGGTTCTTTTCTTTCTCTCGTGTTGATGTCAGTGCCATGAAATTATAAGAAACATATGAGAGAAATTATAGTAAAATATGTGAGAATTTTCTTCCTGCCTCACCATCCCATATGTTGAGCCCCAGACACAATTATCCTTTTAGAATGTATTACAGATGCAGGGCTCGGCAAATGGGTGCAAGATGTGTGTTCAGATAGAAACTTGTAGGCCAATGCGAGGGGAAGCTGGCAAAAGGCTTTAGCAGGCAATGTTTCTTGTAGGTTGCCAACCCAGATCATTTTTTTTCCCTGAGAGTTTTGGCAGCTCTCTTCCATGTCTTCAGATTGCACTTATAATTGGTTGTTTCCATAGCAACACAGACTTCAAACCACGGTCTTCTTTATTAACTAGCTATAAAATGAAGGTGTGCTGTAAGCAAAATGGGCTTTGGAGGGTAACAGCAATTAGGATAAAATCTACCACACTTTTCTGTACGATGCTAATTCTGCAGCCAAGCGTAGTGCACTCGCCACATAATAACCCACCTTGGTGGGCATCTACCATGACTTCTTCCTGGAATGCTTCACTTAATAAAGGGCTCTGGATTCAGAATTATACATTTATTTTCTTATCACCCTACTTTACTACTACTACTACTACTACTACATACAAGAACCAAACATTGACTCATGTTTTAAATGAAGGAAACTCACAATACATCACAGGTGTCTATTTTTAATCCTGGGAAATAATCGAAACTGAAATCTGGTTCAGGCTTTACCAGTTAAACCCCCAGGCACCCAGTAGTTTCAGGTACAAAATGATATAATCAGACTATGGTTGCCCGTGCGCCCCCTCCCTGCCCCCGGTGTGTCTAAGTAAATATCCACCACAAATGGAATGCAGAACAACAACCAAGTTCTGTCAGTACAACCGTAATGAGGTTGCTTTGACCAGCCTTAACAACGTGTATAAAGACTCCTCTTGTTTTTATTTATCCAAAGGTGTGTGTGGCAGCAGTGCCCAGTCCGTACTGCATTCCTGACCCCACTGAAGTTCGAAATAGCTGAGACAAATGTGTAAGCACTTTTTGTGTGTTTTTTTTCCCTATCAAATAATGTGAATCACAGACATCCAGCACCTGAAATCCATTCCGAATTCCCATCCCATCCCATCCTTAAAGAATGGAGGTTTCCAAGATGAGGAACTAATGAATAATGAATATCACAGATAAGGTCAAGAGTCAAAAGTACAGTTTGTGTTTGATGCGAGAATGTAAATAATGGGAAAAATTTGTGGAAAGGCACATTCCCCACCATGGTGTGTGTTCATGGTGTCTGGGGCTGTGGGGATGGACAGGGGTGGGAGAGGAGGGAGAAGAGTGGAGTAAGGGCCAAGTAGTAACTTCAAGAAACATGATAGTTGTCAAAAATTCATGACAGGTGCTTGCGTGGCACAGTCTGTTAAGTGTCTGACTCTCAGTTTTGGCTCAGGTCATGACCTCAGGGTCCTGAGATGGAGCCCTGCGTCAGGCTCCACATGGAGTCTGCGTGAGATTCTCTTTCTTCTCCCACTGTACCTCCCCCCGATAAAAAATAAATCCTTTAAAAATGCATGACATAAAAGTACATGTAACAAATTACACAAGGTAGTATTTTCCAGCAAATTGCAAGCAAAAAAGCAATTTTGAACATATTTGTGCGATTGAACTAATAATCACTAATTTTTACCTATTTGGTTTGCCCAGAGGTTGGCATGACACTTTACATTGTTCAATGCACAAATATTCTACTTCCCTTTAGTTATTTGATATTTATGCAATGGTCAGTTAGTGGGTCTTTTTTTGTAGGTATAATTATTTGAAAATTATGTCAAACAATGTTTTCGTATTTTCTGTCTGGCAACCTATCAAAGGCTCTGATGTTTATTTTATATATTCTCACTAAGTTCCCTTTACAGATCTAACTTCTTCTTTTCTCATCTACTTCAGAATTTCTGGAAAATACCCCAGATCCTCCGGTGTCGCAAGGTCAAGAGAAACAACTGAACTTCGGTATGCAGGGCAGTTCAGGACCATGGACAACGGCAGACACACCTTGCCTCCACCTCTATATTCAACAGCCAGGCTCCGAAATGGCCAGAGCCAGGTAAATAGTCAGGGCTTATTATTAAATTTTGTATTACTCTTTAGACGTTGAAATTCTCCCTACAACCAGGTTAACATCATTTCATTCAAGTGTCACCCCCGCAGAAAAACAATGAACTAGTTAAACTTGGCAGGTCTTGTCAGAAATCTAGACTCCACATTATGGTGCAGACATGACAAACTCAGAGATGGAACTCACAAAGGTGAGAAAAGATTCTGAAGTCCGGGGCCGTAGCCAGGTGAATTGGGAAATAGGAACCCGGGGGGAACAGTAAAATCTGAAATTAAAACCCTATTTTAAGTCAATATATGTAGTAGGCCGACTAATGTCCTCCCAAAGATGTCCATGCCCTCATCCCTGAAACCTGCAAATAGGTTACTTTATAATGGTAAATGGAATGTTCTGGCTAAATTAGGATATTAAGATGATCACACTACTCAGGATTATCTGGGTGGGCCCAATGTAACCCCAAGGGTCCTTATAAGAGGCAGGCAGGAAGGTCAGAGCTAGAAGAAGAAGCTGTGATGACAGAAAGAGGAAGGGACCATAAGTCAAGGAATACAGGTAGTCTCTAGAAGCTGAAAAAATAAATCAAGGAAATGTCCTCCCCTTAGAGCCTCAGAAGGAATGCCGACCTGCCAACACCTTGATTTAGACTTCTAACCTCTGGATCAGTAAGACTTGCGTTTCCTAAAACCATTAAATTTGTGGTAATTTGTTACAGCAGTAAAAAAAAAAAAAGGAAACCGAAACCAAACCCAAAACCAAAAGCTAAAAACCAAAACTAATACAATACACAAGGAAAAATCCATGTGCAAAGAGAAGGAGAGGAAATCAAACAACATGGATATATTTTTGAGTGGAAGGACTTCTGTATTGTTGCCTTCTTTGGCCATTTTCTTAAATTGACAGGGATATCCAATAAGTAGGTCCTTCCTTTACTCGTCCATTTTTTCCCCAAGTAGACTAGACCACATTGAACCATTAAAAACCACACATTTTATTTATATGGTCCCATTCTGTTGTCTAATAAACAATGGCAATCAGGATGGAATTCTAGGCCACTGAAAATTTCTTTCACTTTTTGAAAATCCTCTTGAGTTTTGAAAAGAAATATGCCTAAGGCAAAAATATTTAAAGTGAAGTCCAATTCAATAAGGTTGGGTGCAACTGGTGAGTGCAAAGCAAAAAAAAAAAAAAAAAAAAAAAAAAAAAAAAAATTAAAAGAAAACCTGACCTGGCCTTTCTTTCTGTTTAAATGTCAAATTTTTAAAAAAGTATTTTAGACCTCAAAAAGACGGGTCACATTATATTCATAGCCCTTGGTCATGACCGAGGTCTTCAAAGCATTGAAGAGGTGCTAAAAGAATATATGTCAAGCCAGAGATAGAAAGAGTCAATATGGAAATGAGAAGGGGAATAATGAAGGGTATCTGGGGGCAGGAAAAGAGTGGTGAATACAAGATTAGTGGGATCTGGCTTTTTCCTCCACTAATTCCAATCATTTATTGAGTCTGGCTAACCACAGAGCTGTAGTCCATGCCAACATGCTTTTAAATTCAGGCAATCACACTATGAAGAGGGCATTATTATTCTCATTTTAATAAACTTAGAGATCTAAGTAACTGGCCCAAGTTGGCATAGCTTATGTGGCTGAGCCAGGGGGTCTAATTTAACAATGTCTGACTCCAAAGCCATGCTTTTTCAATCATGCCTTTTGGTGATGAGTATACATAAAGCCTTTTTAGTTTAACTACTTGTCTTCCATGTCCTGGAAAGATAGTTTTGGTTGCTCCTTTGCCAAGGGAGCAGGATTTTCACTGAAGATGGGCAATGGTTCAGCAGCCTTATAAACCACCAGCCCCTTCTCTCACGGATACACCAAGTATCCCACATCTCAGCCTGCAGACGAGAACCACACTCTGACCTGTAAACCTGGACACATAACATCTCTCTTGGATTTAACTCTCCTGTACCATTAAGAAGAGCAGAAGAGGAAGTGGAAGCTGCTAGAAAAATAGGAGTATGGAGAATGTGCACTAATATTGCTCCTGTGATTTTGATGCATAATTTATCAGTTTATAAGACTTTTAGTTCATTTATGGATAGTTTCTTTTTTTGAATTAGCTCATCTATCAACTTCTATTAGTCCAGGTAACTGTGGTTTTGGAATAAGGGAGGGTCTGATGGGGAGGGGCTGCAAATATTTTTGAACAATAATACCCCAGACCCATCCTTCATGGTGACTTACACTGTTGTAGCCCCTGGCCTTTCTAAAGCACAGCCGGTTTGGAATCCAGATCTCCTAACTCCCAGAGTTTCTCCCATGTATAGCATTCTGATATCTGTTCTTTTCTCAGACTTCATTATAAACCCCAAGATATTGCTGAGCACTTCTCAGACTTCTGATACGTATCCCCAGTGTAGCTTGAACTCAGTAAGTGCTTACCCAATAAAGTAACATCACAATAGAGATGTGCCACACATTATTTTTCTAACGAAGAAAAAAAAATGAAAACTAGAGTCAAACTATAAATATTCAGAACTGTGTTCCTCCACTGCTTTGAGGCATTTCATTTCCACTTCAGGGAGAACAAGGTTACATTTCTCAGAGCACTGAAAAGTAAAAATGCAAATAAGATGTATTGTTTAGGGAAAAGTGCCCAATGATTAAAAGATGGAAGCAAATGTCACACAGTAGAGCAGACTAGCACGGGGCCAAGAAGCTGATGGGCCACTGATGACCGACCACAGGACCTCAGGCTGCTCACACAGATTTTATTGCTGAAAAGACATAGCTACAAATTACAGGGAAGAAAGCTAGTTCTGACCGTTCCACAAGGGTGTGGGATGATAAAACCGTATCAGAGATGTAGACGTTTCTTTGTATGCCTTACTTGCTGAGCTATATAGAAATAAGAAAGCCAAGCTTTCAGGAAATCTGGAGTCATGTCTTGGTACAACCATCCCTACTTGGGTAACTCTGGGCAAGTTTCCTAAACTAGCATTTTCAGCTGCCCTGCAGTGTATACTAATCACGTAGAAGCAATGTGGTGTGCTAGAAAAGGAAGGAAGCTTAGAGCCAGGGATATTATATTCCAATCACAGATTCACTCCCATTTGTAGGACTGTGGGGAAGTTAGTTAATCTCCATAAGCCTCAGTTTCCCAATCTGTATAAGGGGTAGGATAAGAATAATACCTATATCAAAGGGATGGTTGTGAAGGTGAAATGAGATATTTCATGTAAAACTTTTGAATAAATCATAAGTGTTTTCATCTTCAGGTAACAAAAAACACAACACTGGCTTAAACTAGTAAGAGTTTATTTTCCTCCCATGTCAAAAACTCTGGAGGTAGGTAGCTGCTGGTTGATTTATCACCTTGGTGCTGGCATCTCTGTAGTTTTCTTGGACTCTGCCTCATGGTCACAAGTTGGCTGCCAGAATTCCATACATCATAGCTGTATTCAAGGTAGGTAAAATGGGGGAGAAGGGAGGAATCAGATGTTGTTCCTTTTTTCAGGAAAGCAGAGTTTTCCTAGAAGTATTTCCTACATTCTCTCATGTCATCGTACTGGCCAGAACTGGCTTGTGTGGGCCATCCCAGAGGGAGCTTGGGAAGTCAGGGACCATGACGAACTATCACCCACGCTAGGCACATGGGACCTGCACAAAATCAAGGTTCATGTGGTGAGAAAGAACAAGCTGACTTCTACTGTGAGACAGCTAACAAGAGTTGGCTACACCCTGACACCTAGTAATTCATCATTAAATATTATTTTTTCATCCTTCCTCCACCAATAAAACTGCATCAATCCATACAGGTATAATAGTCTGTGATTCCATATGGATTGTTAAGTAATAATCAGAAATCAATAGTATAGTAAAAATTTTCTAAACTGGCCTATTTGAAGATAAATATGACAGTGAAAAATTTCATTCATGGAATATTTTTAACTCTTGAAATTACTTCAGATTTATAAAAGAACTCACAAAATCATCACAGTGGTGTCTCAGACACCCTTCACTTGACTTCCCCAAATATTACATCTTATATGACCTTAGTGGGTTGATCCAAACCAGGAAAATAACACTGATACAGTGTCACTCATCACAACTCCATTGCCTCCTCCAATCTGGGTATGAAATATTTTTAAATCTAGAAATGTTTACTATCTTGAGGCAGTGACAACAGAGCCATTTGTTTTAAAGTCTTCTGAATGTGCCATATCAAATTTTAAAATTGCTTTGCTAGGTGGTACCTGGAGGTTTAAATGGTTGGTTTGCTATTGTTAATTTGCCTCATATTCTTTCATATCAGCAATAAACATACATTTCAGAATAAAAAGCATTCAGATGATCAAGCTACAGTTGAATACAGTTGAGATTAATGCGGGGTTTCTGCATCTTGCTTTGGAGAATGCTACATTTCTCCTTTGGAGCATTTT
>ML101651.1:31804-49338 GCA_003697995.1 Taxidea taxus jeffersonii
CTCCGTGTGACATGTACATTCATCATACCATAGTGGTCGATTTGGAAGATTCCAGATGGATGCATTCAAGATATATGCTCCTATAGTGATAATTAGCTAAGCAGGTACAGCATCGTTTATTACAGAATTCCAGTACAGAGTGCTTGATGGTCCCTGGAAGGGCAGGGACCACACATGCCCCTGTGAGGTGGCAGTTGGCAGCACTGAGTTGTGTGCCAGAGGCCATGTGGCAAGGCAGCAGAAAGTGCAGTCCAGGCTCCCCAGGCACCCTCCTTGCCTCTATGCCCTGCTGCCTGCTTGCTTCTGGGACGAGAATGATTTATAACCTTGGCAAAGAGATTTCAATATGATGCCAATATTTTGGGTCAATACCTGGGTGCATTTCCCTAAACGATGCATCCTATCGACTCTTCCACTGTTCACTGTTTTGATAAATTGAAGCTTGCCTGTCCTGAAGCAGGAGTCAAGTGAATCCAACTGCCCACATTTCTGGGCTTGAACGTATATTTACATCTCTATGTTCAGTCCACACCAGCATCCTCTAGTTGATGTTCTGGGCACCGTTGCAGCTACAGTGCACAAGGCGGGAGGGAACAGGGGCAGGGCGAAAGGAAGTCTTCTGGCTGGGCACTAGCAGAGAAAGGCAACATGCTGTGAGTTCACCTGGATGTTTGTATGGCCACACTTGACCATGCAAGCTCAGAAGATGATGGTTTACCATCATTCAAAAATCTATATTCTTTTTTAGAGACTTTTATTTATTTATCAGAGAGAGAGAGAGAGAGAGAGAGAACAAGCAGGGGGAGCAGCAGGCAGAGGGAATAGCAGGCTCCGTGCTAAGCAAGGAGCCCGATGTGGGACTCAGTCCCTGGACCCTGGGATCATGACCTGACCTGATGGCAAGACGCTTAACTGACTGGGCCACCCAGACATCCCACCGTTATTCAAAATTCTAGCTGTAGGTGGCTTTCTCTGCTTTCCATGCATGTTCTACACTATATTTCTGTTCTGAGGGTTAAGAATTAGCACATGTGTGACAATCTACTCTTTAAGCAAATGATAGATTTTTGCTTTTAGAATTCCCACTGTCCTTAGAGTGGAAGGTGTCAAAACACTTGAGAAAAGGACAACATAGCTTTGAGGTATTCATTTCCCTTCCAAACAAAAGATTTCTGACTCTGACTCTGGGTACACTGTGACTTGTTAACCAAAGCAATGGGACAGTTTGAATCTTTCTAATGAAATTGTTAGGAATTGAAGAGGTAGGAAGGGAATAATTGTTCTCAAAAGAAACATGACAAAAAGTAGAAAACCATACAAATGTGCCAGCATTTCCTGCCACGTGTATGTGTATTATTTCTTTTGGTCAATTAAAACCAGTCATATTATGAGCATGCTTATGGTTTATTTAAATATGATCTGTGTGTATGCTTTTCTTCGTGGCACCTACTCTTGTCATGAAATATTTATCTTTGTGCCACATAATATTGGAGACTGATCATTACATATAACTAGTAGAATAATGAAATAATTGAAAATAATAGTTGAAATAACAGTAAACTAATTGGCCAAGGCAAGAGGAAGGGATGAGACTATAAATTCTTCAAGCAATTATATATATAATTTCTCTACTTAATTAATACATATTTTAGATGATGTATTTATATTTCATACTTTCTACTGTATGAACCTTCTCCAAATTTTTCACCTGGTCTTTACATATGTGCTTGCTGGTTTTACGGCCTCCATGCTTTCTTATCCCAAGAGTCTCCCTAAGCTTTCAGAACCAAGTTATAGGGAAATGTATGCTAAGCATCCACTGTGCTTCTAGGGTTAAGGGAGTGGCTCTGCAGAGCTGTAGCCTTCCTCATGCTGGAAGGGCTGGGCTTTCTGTATCCAGGTACAAACCAAAATGAGCAAATCTGTGTCCAATCTTAGTTTTGGTCCTGTGGTGTGCTATGGATTTTATCCTTTGAGCAAAACAGCATTAAACTGATTCATAGTATAAGAAACTTTTTTTGATGAAAATTATAGATTTTAAAAACAGAGTTGGGACACCTGAGTAGCTCATGGATTAAGTGTCTGGTTTTGGCTTAGCTTATAATCCCAAGGTCCTGGGGCTGAATCCTGGATTGGGCTCCTTGCTCAGTGGGAAGCCTCTTCTCCCCCCGCCTGCCATTCCTACTGCTTGTGCGCTCTCTCTCTTTCTCTGATAAATAAATAAATAAATAAAATCTTTATAAAAAAAGACAGAGTTGTTTTTTTATTTGGAGGTTCCACATTGGTACGAGAGGGAAAAGCAAGGCTGTTCAGGAGAAAACTGACCTCTTCTCAGGTTGTCCTCTGTCATGGCAGAAAGTAGTGGGGCTTTCAATGTATTGAGTTCTTTATTAGTGTCTAACACTTCAATTGTCTTCCCTTCCACTTCTTGCATTTGATAAAGGTAGAGAAAAATAGAAAAATCAAATATGAAGCAAAATAACTTGATAGGAAAGTTATTAATCCCTTTCTATTTGGGAAGAGCAAATGTGTTCTAAGGAAGGCTCCATCAGGGATACTGAGAGGCAAGTTTAAAACAGGAATAATTTAAAAAAGTAGTAAGTAAATAAAAAAGGAACGATTTTATTTTAAATTGATCACATGCACTTGATAATGCATGTAGAACCTCAAAAGCAGCCTTTTACATATTAGGTTGCTGGTTCCTCCTTGATGTTCGCCCCTCCGTCCTGTGGCCACGAAGCCAACAGAAAGGTGGTGGCAGCCAGCCAGTTCTGGAGGGCCAATTAAACTGGCAAACATTTACTGAGTGCCTACTTTAAATACAACTCTGGTTCAAGCATACAAAAATGCAGACACAGTCCTAGATCTCAAGGGTTTCGGTAAGCAGTGATGAGGCAGACATATCAAAAGACTATTACAATTCAGTGTAGTAGGTGCATATGTATGGGATCACAGGGTAGTGGGGCAAACTCTGGCAGTGAGCAGAAAGGCAGGAGGTAGACGGAAGACCCTCCAGGCCTGGGAACTGGGAGGACTAACTTCGAAGGGGACAGCAGGGGCAAGAATGGAGGTAAGAAATGACATGGCTCTTCCAGAGAAGAGTTGGCAATTTGATGATGCTGGAATAGGTTTGTACATAAAATAGGAGAGGTAGGTTTTAGTCCCAGTATGTGAGCCCTGAAGACCAACGCTACAGAACGTGGACTTCTTGCCAACCAGGAGGTAAGCCACTGCATGTTTTAGAAGTGGTCACGTGAGAGGCCCTGGACCAGGAAGATGTCTGTAGGGATGGAGTGCAAGGGATCGACTTATGAAGGAACGGGTTGGAGGACTGATAATGAGTCAGGATTACGAGATTAGTCCGAGATTCCTGCTGGTGATCCAGGCATGGTGGATTTACAGGAATAAGATTCAGGGAGAGTCTGCAGTGGGTATAGAACTGGGGCCACTGGGGGTCAGAGGAAATGCAGTACTCCTGGCCCCAGAGCTTCCCCACCCACCAAGAAAGAAAAAACTATCCTCCTTAGCCTACATTACAATTTCCTTTTAAAAAAGAAGATCTGGGGGCACCTGGGTGGCTCAGTGCGTTAAAGCCTCTGCCTTCGGCTCAGGTCATGATCCCAGGATCCTGGGATCGAGCCCCGCGTTGGCCTCTCTGCTCAGCAGGGAGCCTGCTTCCTCCTCTGTCTCTGCCTGCCTCTCTGCCTACTTGTGATCTCTGTGAAATAAATAAATAAAATCTTTAAAAAAATAAAATAAAATAAATAAAAAAGAAGATCTGGTGTCACAACACAATGGTTAGGCATGATGGGTTGTGATACGTGTCTGGGTCACTATGTTCATTATAATGCAGATTATTTCTTTTGTGGAGCAGACAGAAGGGTGGGGTTATAGCTAGGGTACTGGGAAGTGAGTAATTTGTGGAGCTCCCCATGGGCGTGTGTCCCATCGGTGACCCTCCTCCATGATGTACATCTCTATGGCAAGATCATAAATGTTGGGAACCATTGTTCCGGTTAGAGCTCTCAGGCCACATCTGGCCCACGACATGTTTTTGCGTAGTCCTCCTCTGTGCTCAGAATGCCATTTACAGATGAACACCTGCACAAAGATTTGGTGACAGGGAGCTGTTATCTTTCTGCAGGGAGAATTTCATTCTTCTCATTAGTGCATCTGTATCATAAAACTCCATACTCCATTACATTGGTATAGTTTGTATTTTATCACTAAAACTTTTGTAGAAATTTGTCTGTTATATAAGTACCTGGATAATAGTCTCAATTTGTCCCTTGGCCTCCAAAGCCTAAACTGTTTACTCTCTGGACCCTTAGAGAAAAAATTTTTCAGGGACTCCTATAGATGACCCTGAGACAGTCATGCACAGAGAACACTCACATTGCACCCAGTGGGCCGGTACCGGTGATAGTCTCCATCTCTCACTCAAAGCTCACAAAAGCTGTGGGGTAGATGCTAGAGTTTGCTTCTCCTCACGGATGAGGACACTGAAGTTGCCCATCCCCACACACGAAGATATGACAAGGCTGGGACTTGAACCCAGTTGGCCTGCTTTGAGAGTCCAGACGTACATTCCTAACTCTACCCTCTGTGAGTCTGAGGCTCACAACCATCCCTCCTCCCCATAGGCACATACGCTGGCCTTATGCCCCCTACCAGCTTCTGTCCTTCTCCTTCCATATTTCTACACATTCCCTGTGCTTTTAATATTCATGTGTATCATGCTTATCTCTTAGCCAAAAGGGGCCACTCAATCTCAGGGAGGAAAAAACGATGGGAGGACACATCTTTCTATACTTATATTTCCATCTACTCTAGTTGATATGCCTGAGAACAGTGATAGGATCTTGTGGTCAAATGGAAGAATATTCCCAGTTCAGGTCTTGTCTTCACGCTGGTGATGTGCAGCAGGTGAAATATGGTGTCACTCCCTCTGTCTTTTAAGCACTTGCCAACAATATACTGATACTCAGTCTTTGGTTTAAAATTGTCATTAATAAAAATAAATAAATAAATAAATAAAAAATAATAAAATTGTCATTAATGAGGATGAAACCAAGCATTAGATGTTTTATTTGCAAAATGACATCAAATACTTTCCTTAGTTAGAAACCTATGGGAGCTAAGAAGCAATAATGCTTGGATGTACAGAAAGAAAGCCATTCTGTGGAACGTATGTGGTAATAGGACTTGATTACCATGGTTTTCTTTTTCCCAAAGGAATACCTATGGGACTGAACACAAATGGAATTGGATCCAATCCCATAACAAAACTTCAGTGATCTGGAACGCACTGGAACATTGCAGATGTTAAGGTACTTTGGTCCAAAAAAGAGATCCAAAATTATAACCTGTTTGTTCTTGTATTTCAGAAAATTCTGAGTTATTGCTGTAAATTATTAAATAATTATAGCTAAATGTATCACATGTTTACCATATACTACAATTGCACATTCACAATTAGGTTATCGTTAAGACAGTTGATAACATGTTTTAGAGATGATACACACCAAGACACAGGGAAACCATGTACTTGCTGTTAAGTTCAATCCACAGATAGCAAGTGCGAAGGCTAGGATTCACACCTAGGACTGTCTTATGCTCTTAGCAGTACCTAAAGCCTCCCGTTTTAAGTCCACAACAGATCAGAAGAAGGACTGGAGCACGCATCACTGTGAGAACAATGAAACGTACTTGATAGAGGAATTAGAGCCAGACAGAAAAAGCAGATTAAAATCAAAAGTAAGCTCTTAAACATTAGAGAAGTTTGAGAGCATTTAAGGAGGCAAAAAGCTTCAAACATTTCATTTTTTAAAAAGATTTTATTTACTTATTTGAGAGAGAGCATGAGAGAGAGCATGAGCAAGGTGAGGGGCAGAGGGAGAAGCAGCTCCCTAGTGAGCAGTCAGGAGCCCGACATAGGACATAATCCCAGGACCCTGAGATCATGACCTGGGCAGATGCTTAACTGATTGAGCCACCCAGGCACCTGCTTCAAACATTTTAAAAGCCACTCAGGACATCACTGTATAGTAACACAAAGCAGCAGTTAGATTTTACACAAATGATCACAAATGATCAGGTTACAAATTCCGTTGGGCATAAACTGTCTGCAAAGACAGTACATAATGCATTTCAGATATGTTTCAATTGAAATGTTACATTAAAAGGTGCCCTTTCAGCACTCTGAAAAATTCACAGGCTGACAATATTTCATTCTCTGAAAAATATGCTAGTTGTTTTGCAAGAATTACTTCAGTTAACCTGCAAAGCGACTCGAGGTGGAAAATATTCCTTTTATCTACATTTTACAGGTGGACATTCACAGAGGAGGTGGGTAAGGCTTAGGAAGGTAAATAACTCCCCTAGGTCCCAGAGCTAGTCAGGAGCTTGGATGGAATCTGAATCTGGAACCTCTAATCTACGCTCAGTAAATTAAACACATAGCCTGCTCATTAAGAAAGTCACTGGGATATGCATCATTATATATGGCTTTTAGCGATCCTTATCTCCTGCTAGTCATGCTTCCGTGGATTCCTCTCACCTCCTCCCCAAGTGGGCTTCTGACCAGTGGGATCTGGCAAAGGTGAAGTGATGTCACCCCCCCCCCCATTAGGTCATAAGACTGTGATTTCCTTCTTGCTAGCAGGATTTCCCTCTTGCTGTCTTTGATGGAGGAAGGCGCCATGTTGGAGACACCGCCATGGCTAGGAATTGAAGGCAGTGTCTGGCCAATGGGCAGCCAGGAACTGAAGATGTTCTGTCCAACAACCTGTTAGAAGCTGAAGTCCTGGCAGCAAGGACATGAGTTCAGAAGCAGATGCTTTCCCATTTAAGCCCTGAGGTGACCACAGCCCAGGCTGACACCTTGAGACCCTGAGGGCAAGGACTCAGCCCTATTGCTCCTGGATTCCTGACCCATAGAAACTGTGAGATAAGAAATGTTTGTGGTATTAAGCTGCTGAGTTTTGGGGTAATTTGTTATGCAGTGGTTGACAACTTAATATGGGAATGTACTAGTATTAAAGGCCCATGTTGGTCAAAGAAAGTTGGAGAACTTTTATCTGAAGTGACTCAAACATCTTTTAAGATAATTGTAACTAGGACTCACCTTTGAATTATTTCTGGGAAAAGCAGCAAATGAAAATGTCGTTCCAGAAATGAAGAGATTTGATAGACTGAAACTAAGAAATATTTTTTCCCAAGCTTCACCAAGCTGAAGCTATGAAGAACCAGGAAGCCCCGATCTAGGGTTTAAGCCAATCTCCCTGCAGTCCCAGAAAGCCGAGGCAGACTTGAGGCCATGAAATCCTAGGCCTTGTGCCCATGAACAAGAACATCTTAAGCAGTGTGGAATCGCTCTCTATTCACGGTATTCTCCTTCCTGAAACCAGACTGTGATATTTTTTGGCACCACGAGAGCCATAAACAATTATTTTTAAAGGGAGGGAAAAGGAAATTACCTACTCAAAAAATCAATGCTGTAGATTACTCAGAAAGCACCACTGAAGCAGTAGAAATGGAAGGAACAGATTGTTTCCAACGTCAGCATAACTGTGTCTCTTCAACACTCCTCCTGCCCACATGCTCACACTTTGTACCTGACCAAGACAATGGACAAAGCAGCCGGGGTAGGAAGGTGGTTGTCCAGAGGAAAATGAATGATTTTCCTATTTTCTACCTTTCTCATTTTCCCATTCATGCAGTATTCTTGTACATATCTAATACCTGGGGGTCACATTAACACACGAATGACTGGTTATTCGCTCTGCTTCCTTCTTGAGCCATTTCTGGCCTATGTTGGGGCTCCTAAAAAAATTTCTCATTTGACATTTTGCTTACGTGGGAGTTAATTTTTTGTTCCATAAACTCATTGATTTCTACAAGCTATCATTTCAAAGTGAAGCTTGTCCCACAACTACCACGTTCACTGTCCCATTCTCTCATTTTCAGCATTTTATTCCTACAGAGATGTTAAGTCTTGGAGTAAACTCGTCAACAGTACCTTGGCCTCTACCTTCTTGGCTCAATCCTGGCTATGTGGATGATGTCTCTGCTCTGTGAAACAGTAAGTTTCAGGTCCACAGTGCCTTGCCCCTTAGTTTTCACACTTACCCCTTATCATTTAAACCCAAACAAAAATCAGAAAGAGTTTAGGTCTGACATAAACACCAGTCTATTTAATGATGATGATCCGGTGGAAAGAAACCTCAACATAAACATAACTGAAACATGGTGAATCCCGAATATTTTCATATTATAGTAAATATCAATTTATAATATATGTACTATAATGTGTGTGTTTGTGTGTGTGTGTGTGTGTAGTATTTATTTAACATCCCATATAGGGGAATACCACAGTTAATCCTTCTTCTATGAACTGAATAATCACAGAGCCATTAGCTGTGGTGTGTGTCTGACTTTGCGTATGTTTAATTTGGTGTAAAAATCTCTAGACAGGGGCGTCTGGGTGGCTCAGTCCTTAAGTGTCTGCCTTTGGCTCAGGTCATGATCCCAGGGTCCTGGGATCTAGCCTAGCATCGGGTTCCCTGCTCAGCAGGGAAGCCTGCTTCTCCTTCTCCTGCTCCCCGTGCTTGTGTTCCCTGTCTTGCTGTGTCTCTCTCTGTCAAATAAATGAACAAAATCTTAAAAAACAACAACAACACTCTAGACAATTGAGAAGAATGGCCAACCTCTGTCCCTGCAGGGGGAGACTGGAGAGGTACCTCCCAGCTCTGTCTTCAGTCTGCTTTGTGACTTTCCAGACCTTAATTCCTCCATCTTAAAAAAACCAAGAATGAAGGCACATAACTTCATAGGCCTCCTATGGCTCCGCAAGGATATAGATACATTGCAGTCATTGGCTCATTTACTGACATCACTTAATCAAATGCTGAGTACTTTGTTTTACTCGCTCTATTTTCTAAGAGAAAGGCCAATTCTTCCTTGGGTGCCGCATGCTACTGTTGGTACCAAGCTCTATCCTTGGCCTACTGCTCCTGTAACATTCCCAGTGGGAAACGTCTACTTTTCCATCCGAGTATCATGTCTACTAGACAGTCTTCACTCAGATTTGCTCATCCTGGGTTAGAGTAGGTCTCTCATTCCTTCTGCAAATCTCAGTTGACAGGAGTTACCCAGGGTAGTGAAGTAGTTTGTTTCCAATCTGCCTCTTCCCCACCAGGACACTGAATTCCTTATGACCAGACACGTCTTCAACAGGATTTAATCCCATTGCCTGTTTTGTTCCCTGTCATTTTTCCAGGGCCCCGGCATATAATAGTAGCCAAGGAAATATTTTCTGAAAAGGAGAATGAATAAACATGTGAATTATTACCCATTGACCTTGGTCTCATCATTACCTCTCAGAGGATGGCATATTATAAAAATTAAACAAATGATTGGAAGTCACAAAAAATAAGTTATGCTTCCAGAACGTGCTAGTGAGTCTGGGAAAAAAATCTATTTTACAAAGTACAATGTCAAAGCATAATTATTTTGTTAAAAAGTGAAAGTAAAAATATTTCTTTAAATTTAGAAGCTTGCCAACATCATGTACTAAGCTATTTCAAAGGTTAGTGGGAGTCTGAGAAAAATCACATCTAGAAAAGGTGAAGAGTAATTTCACTAGCAATGTCTTCTTTCAAGTCCATGGACTTCAGTTTTAATAAAAAAATATCAGAGAAGTTATTATGAAATTATTTTTTGGGACTGAATTCCACCTTAATTGTGGATTCCACAATTTGCTCTTCACATTTTCATTTTTAACAGACTTTAAAAATGTGTCCTGCCAATACTAACATAGTATCGTGTTAATAGCTTTAGCATTCTGACATAACCTCATTTCAATTTCTTAAGTAGGAGAAGGCTAAGAAAGCACCTATTTGTATATAAAATGTAGCTTCACCTTTGTAAACACCTTATGAGTTATCAACAATTCACAATGTCTACCTCTAGCTTATGTGTGGCCACAATTATTAGAACAAATCCAAGAAGCAATAATGTATTGACAAGCACATACATTACTAGCCTATTTCAAATATGTGTAGTGTCTATTCTGAAGATGGCCATATATTTTAAAGATTTAATAAAATTATATTAGCTATTTGTCATGTGTTTTCTCAATCAATTACAACTCACTGGTAAATCTGTCCTATGATTTTCTTTCAAAATTTATCAGAACTCCTTTTATTAATTTTCCTTAACATAAAAGCAATTCAAAATAATTAGGCTCTAAATATAAATAAAAGAGAATATTTACAATCATATCCAATGACACAGCATCGATCCCTGTAAACACCTTGCTATGGATACATTTTATTAAGTCTACGTTTTCAGCCCAAAATGAGATCATGCACCCTTGGGACTGGCTGGCTAAAATGTACTACGTTGTGACAAGCTTTCTACAGCATTAGATTTATTTTGGTGACACTTCCATTGTTGCAAAATAGTCTATTCTATAGAGGTACCATATCTAGCCAGGCTTTTGTTTGGGGATATTGAGGACTTTAGTAAACACGCACATACTCCAGGCATTTTTAACTTCAGTCCTATTGTGACCCTGGATGCTTTGGGGGGTTTGTAGGATGTTGGGTAGCATGGCTGGCCCCTTGCTGCTGCATGCGGTGAGACCCCCTCCCTGAAGCTGTGGCAGCCCGGAATTTCTCCAGACATCGCCAAATACTCCCCGAGGCATGAAATTGTCCTGAACTGGGAACCTTGGGACAAATAAGTGCATATACAATGGATTATCTCCCCGACTGCCTTCCCTGAGCTAGAACTGCTAAACCAAATGGCATGACTTGTAGAAGTTTTGATTATGTGCGGCCAAATGGTTTCTCCTGAAGACAGATCATGTCAGCTCCCCCAGCCAAGAGCACACCGCGAGATGTTCTGTTTTACTTTCACACCAGCATTCAACTGTTTCCTTTTCAGAACATCTACGCCAATTTGAGAGTATCTCATAACTGCTTAAAATGTATGTTTTAAAACTGTTTGGACGATAAAACACTTTAAGGTATGTTTTTGCATCATCTGTATTTGCTTTTTGGTGAACACTTTTTTTTTTTTTTTGGTCTTTTCCTAATAAAGGATTTTCTTTCTTTGGTCTTAAGTGTTCTTTATACATTAAGAAATTGCCACTGACTATCTTATGTTGCAAATACTTTCTTTCTTTTTTAAAGATTTTATTCATTTATTTGACAGAGATCACAAGTAGGCAGAGAGGCTGTGCAGAGAGCCCGATGCGGGGCTCGATCCCAGGACCCTGAGATTATGACCTGAGCTGAAGGCAGAGGCTTAACCCACTGAACCACCCAGGTGCCCCAGCAAATACTTTCTTCCTCATTTTCTTATCTACCTTTATTTTCATTTACTTGTTTATGCAAAAGCTTCATAATATTGTATCTCTCTGCAGTTGCTTTTATAAGTTCTGATATTGGCATTATGTTAAAATGTACTTTCCCTCCTCAAAACTATATAAATATTAAACTATATTCTCTTACAGGACTTTTCTTTTTTCCTGATTTCATAAATTAAATATTTTAAGCATACACTTTTTGGGGGGCAGTAATGCGTGCGGTGATTTTCAAAATATTGTGACATTAAAGAGAAGGGGCCCAGATATATGGATGAATGGGATCCCCAGACCAGTTCACCAATACCTTTCTCTCTGCTAGCTTCATGGCTGGATTCCTTCCTTCTTCCTTGCTATTTCTCCCACCATGATCATAGCTCAGTCATGAAACAGGTGCCAACAGAACGAAACAATGTAAATGGAGAAAAAAGGAAGAAACAGAAACCAAACTTATCTGTAAACGTGGAAACAGGCATCAACTAGTTGTGTGTAGAAAACGAGTATGTTCATGGTACGGACTGGGATGGCTTGCTGTTGGCCGAATGAAGTCTTATTCCTATTTAGTTCCACCCTTCAGTGCTTCGAGATTTGTGGAGCACCTTAAGTACACGAAGTCCGCAACCTCCTTACATCCTCAAAAGAATCTTCCTGGAAATTGTAGTCATTCCCAGTTTACTAATGAGACAACGGGTCAGCACCCCACAGCCATCCTGCCGCTACTGGGTGACAAAACTGCGGTGCCGAGGAAATCCATGATTCTTCGCTATATCACCACTATCTCTGTTCCAACAGCTCAAGACGTGGTCACAAAGGGCTTTGTTGTTGTTGTTGAGAGAGTAAATCCACACAGGGCTTTGGCAGGAATGTAATTCAACTTTCTGTTTGTCACGGTAAAGTGATGTCTTCCGGACTCTGGGACTCTACTTGGGATTAGTGTCTGAAGTCTGAGAGCCTCCTAGGAGTACAGCAAGAATTTGAAGCATTCTTCTAAAAACGTAAAGGCATGTGAGCGCCCAGGCCTCTGAGCTGTGCTCCTTGAGTCAATTTCCTCCCCATGGCCTCCTGGAACAGAGGAGAAGGCTCCTCAGGTTCTCCGTGACTTCCCAACCCTTTGAGAGCTTTGCATAACCATGAAACTTGGCTTTAGAGAAAAGGAACACGCTTTTCTAGGAAAAGATTCTGATGCAGGAATAAGATGCAGGATTTGGAATGACAAAGCAGCTCTTGCTGATGTGTCCCTGATTGCTAAATCCAATGCATCAAGTCACTATCCAAGCTTTCTAGAAATACCACTTAATCTACCCTCTGTAGACACTACCACTAAATAAAGAATTCCCAGCGTCTGGACTTCTCTCTTGGCAAAAAGTACGTAGAAACCTTCATATTTACTCCTCTGCTCAAACTATTGACCCTGATTCTCTATAGGCAATTAGGCTGGCAATTTTTTTTCTTTAAGTTTGGTATTTTTTTTTTAATGTCCACTTTTCTTTTTTTTTATTATTATTTTCCCATCAAGGTTATTTCTAGCATTGGATAATTTTGAAGAATATGCCGGTTCACTAAAAGATATGAGAATAAGGCAAGAACAGGCTGGTGAATAATCTCTTAATGACTTCAATTATACATTTTACAAGGGGCATTTTGGCACCATTAAAAATGACCTGCATGGGATGCCTGGGTGGCTCAGTCATCTAAGTGTCTACCTTCAGCTTAGGTTATGAATTTAGGGTTCTGGGTTGAATCCTACATAGGACTCCTCGCTCAGTGGGGAGCCTGTCTTCCCCCCTCCCCCCACTTGTGCACACGTGCTCTCTCTCTCTCTCTCTCTCTCCTATCTTCAATAAATAAATAAAATCTTTTTAAAAAAGACCTGCTTCCCACTCACAGACACCCTTGCATTGTTCTGGGGACTTGATGTTCGAAGCCTTTCTTTTCCCTGGGTAAGAACAGTACAACCAATAAAACTAGAGTCATATAGCTTCAGAATTATCTGCATCCAATGTGGATATCCTAAAAAATGGCCCATCTCTCTCAATGCTTAGTGACTTCAAGACTTTCCTTGTGTCTTACTCTAGGTGCTCCTGGCATAAGCCACAGCAAGACAAAGCTATTAGGTATAAACATCGCAACTCAAATCTGTCTTTTTCTCCAAGAAAGGGCTGACTTTCTAGAGAATAATCTGGTTCCATGGGAATGAGAGTTAACTATCAGGATTTTCATCATTTTTAACCCTTTGATATTGATTGATTGATTTTTTTTTTTTTTTTGCTATCTGGAAGCATCATTACTGATTAGACCAAGTGAGTAACAATAGATTATGAAAATGAAGAGAAGAGAAAGACTAATTTGCTTTCAGTTAACACTGAATTGTGTAAAAGGAGAAGGAAGGAAGACAGAAAATGTAGTTGTGCTATCACAAAACTAAATAAAATATTTCCATTTTATTTGAGGGCAGAAGAAAATATGAAAAAATTCACGGTTTTTGGGGATAGGATTATTCTTTTTTTGCTTTGTCTTGATGTAAAGAATTCGTATTATGTATAAAGCTTACATTTTTAGGGGGAAATACATTTGAATGACTTTGTGAAAAAAAAAATCTCAGCCAGGTTTTGGGAAAAAATCCTTTAAGATTTCAGAAACATACAAATCAGTAACTAGATTGGACAACTCCAGGGCTAATCCTGGAACTGTGAACATTCTCAGTATACCTGGAAATGCCAATTTATTTATTCTAAGACAATTTCTCATGAAGTAGGTTTTTGTTGTTGTTGTTAATTAAAGCACAGTTGACACATGAAAGTTATTTTTAATGTAGTCAGCTAGATAGGGGAGTCTGGAAACTGTTGTCTTTCGCTGTGTGTCTGTCTCCCTGTCTCCTTCGCCGTCCCCTCCACTACTACGGAAAACCACAAAGCAGATGATTCAACAGGTCCAACAGGTTCTTCTCTGGCCCACACACTGGAAAGCAACAGATATCTTCCAGGCTAGGCATTCTTAGTTTATTTTAGCAGCGAACCTCACAATAATCTGTAAACTTTCCCTCACATTGTGTAGCATTCTGATTGGCTGATAACATATGTCTGGTTAGTTCTTCTTGGCTAAGATTTTGTACTGGCCAGTGATTGCTATCAGCCATTTCCAGATGTAATCAGAAGTGTTCACTTCAGTGGAGAAAGAAAGGTAGAGGGTCACGGATATTTCTCTTGGATGCACTTTTCTGAAAACTGTCTTTGGTTAAATTACAAAGTATGTGACCAGGCAAAGTGTAGCTATTTGCTGGGCACTTAATGTTTGCTGGTGTAGAAAAACTACCTTCCCATGAGCTAGGTGGGATGGGTAATTTTTATTTGTATATCAGAGAGAGACATTCCCACACACATATACACCCACACATACCCTGGAAACCTAGACAACTCTTGGAAATCTGTCTTTTATGGCTGTTCATTCATGCCTTCAATGTCTGCATTTTTTTTCTTTTAAATTAGAGACATTTTTGGATGGGATCTATTGATATTCCCCAATCACATCTTTCTATAATATTTTTTATAATTTTATAATGTTATAATAATATTTTTATAATATTGTGGGCAAAGTTTGAAAAAGCCAAAGATTTAGTGTTTTCCAGAATCACTAACAGAACCTGTTAGGAATCTAGACAACAAAGAAAAAGGTCAATACTATTCTTAGTTAACATTCTGTGCTTGTGCACATTATTTATTCATAGTTGCTGAAGGATGGCGGTGATACAGAAACAACCGTAGTGATACAGAAATAACTAACCTTGTTAGTAAGGCAACTTATCCAACCCCCACCCCAGGCTCTGCCAAATGTGGGAGTGAGGCCCAGTGATTTGCATTTTAACAAGCCCTCCAGTTGATTCTGTTGCACCCTCAAGTTTGAGAACCACTGATCTAATACAACCCACCCATTTTACAGATGAGAATCTGAGACTCATGAAAATTAAAGGAGTTACCCATGACCTCACTCCTAGTTGGTGTTGAGGTCAAGGCTAGAACCCACATCTGATGTCCAGGCTAGGGCTTTCTATGTTCCAGAATAACATTTTTATTCATCATGCCATAGTTTGCTGACCTTGTCCTTAACTAATAAATCCAAGTTAGTAAATATAAAACTTTTAAGGAGGCTGGAAGTAGTGAGAATTGAAGGTTCTAATGGCATGTGTCATTGCATCATCACACTATTTTCACTCCCCTGCAGACAGCTAAATCTTCTAGGAAACATTAAATATATCCAGTAGGAGAACCAGATCAAAGCACTTAACTACATCTGACTAACAGTGTTCAATAAGACAAGTAATGAATTTGTCCTAATTCACGTTCTGAATGAGGGAAAAGCATACAATGTAACTATGGGAGTTCAATCATTAGAACAAAGGAACATAAGTCTCTCCTGTCCACACTTCTCATCTGCAAATTGAAAAATCACACAGAATTTTAACAATAACGAGGGCTTTTAAGCCTTGCTTTATGTGTGTATCCTAGAGCTTTTGATGTTCGCTCCCAGGCTAGGAAGAAAGTAAGCCAGCTGTAATGATCACTCTGCTGAGGCACAAATACTGACATTAAAAATGCAGATCATCTGAAGTTGAGGTCAAATATTCCCCTTGATTGTCCTTGATGGGCTTGTTCAGATAGCTGATAATTCACTTGCCAAAATAAGCTCTCAAATAAACAAATGGTGTGCTGAAAGAACAAAGTAGGAGGTACTCAAGTGCTTAGTGAATTCATCAGTCACAAACACTAGAGGGGAAAAAAAGAAAGACTGTGACCTAGAGAATGCTTGTCTGGCAATGTCCAACCTATGCCTATTCCCTAGACTCTACCGGCTATGCAAGCAGAATGCAGCCCTCTGAGTCTGGCTGCTGCTGAACAGCCAAGTACTTGAATTCAGTGACAGAAATGTTCAAAGTCTTATCACAACAGAAACAACTCTGCCCTGAAGTCAACATTTTGCTGAAGAAAAAGATTGATTAAACCAAGGACAATTCCCTAGACACATCACTGAAACAAGAATGAGTGATGGTAGTGAAAGCAAAGTCATCCCTGGAGTCGTTTACAGTTCCGTTAAAACTTTCTAGAAGGGTCATTTATAGTTGATGAATTTAAGACATAACTGTAAAAGAAAGATTGGGGGACTAAGGTTGGGGGTGAATTTATATGAGTCTCCATAAATATATGTACATTTAGTAAAATGGAGCAGTAAAAGTACAGTAAACAATGCACTGTTTTGTTACATAATAAGTTAGCAGTCCTAACACAATCCTGTTGACTTCCATTTATCTTTCCTTGATGACACATATTCTTTAAGATCTTCCCTTGCAGATTCAATGAAACGTTTGCAAATTCTTTTGTTGCCTATTAAGATGCATGTTTTTCCAGCCCCCCCTTTTTAAAATCCAAACTCCTAATGCTTTTGAAATTCTAAACTCTTACCTCCTATTACTTGCCTGAGTTGGAGAAATCCAATGGGTTGGGATTCAAACAAAATAAAATACAACAAAATGCTTTGGGAAACTCAGTTCTGTTGACTATTTCTCAAACCACATTTCTTTCACCCGACACTTTTTTGCCTGCAAAAACTGCATGGCAAAGCAGAGGCCAACAACACTCTCGTCTGTCTTGCCTTCTTTTGTTGTAACACATGTCGCCAGAGAACACAACTGAGGCACAAGATTTTATTTTAAAATCCTCCAGCCCTTTCCCTGTGATTTGTTTTTTTTTAATTCTCCATTTTCTATTCTTAACCCAGAGGTACATTTGCCACATGGAGTGATGTGAGTATTGTGTGCACTAAAAGTACAATTCTGAAGATGGATTAGGAATCAACACAAGGTATTAAAATTTTTCTGAGAGGAACTTGCTCTTTGACCACAAACCTTATGATTACTTAATGAGCTAAAATGACTTATCTATTTTTCCATTCTGTGAATATTCCTAGAATGACATTGGGGATTTGTAGTTGTAACTGATTTTTTACTCACTTTGTGGATTATTCAATTTTAATCCAGGACCACTTTCCCAATTGCTAAGAAGCATACTGGATTGCCCTCCTGCTGCTGAGTAATAATTATGGGCCTAGGAAACATATTCTTAATTAAATATTAATCTGACCAAAAAAAATATGACTTCATATATAAGCCCCC
>RCUC01130479.1:0-50589 GCA_003697995.1 Taxidea taxus jeffersonii
TATTTGGGACAAGCCTGCCCCAGAGACACCAAACAGCACTTCAAGACAGTTTAGGGAAAAATTCTAGTGCAAAGGGCTTGAGTATTTGCATTCCATTCGACCACTCCATCCACCATATAGTTCTGAGTGAAGTAAGATTCTGTGCTAAGTGCTGTCAAGATGTACAGGGGAACACACAGATAGATGTTCCCCTGGAATTATTTGTCCAATCCACTAAAGCCCAGCCACTGCGTGACAAAGACAGGACCCTCGAGCTCACTCTGGTTGCCTCAGTGATGAGGTAGCTAGGGAAAGGGCTGCACCAGAAGTCATCTGCCCCAAGGAGATGGCTTCCACTTCCTAGCCAAATAACTACACTGTCCACAGGCCTCAGGTCTATAGATGGCGAGTTGTTTTCACATTTGCTATTAATGCCTCGCGCCACCCCTCCCCCCCCCACACACTATCTCTGCCTGCTCCCAGCCCTGTCTCATTTCTCCTAGTGACAATGCCAAGGAGGTGGGAGACAATGCCTGCTCTTTTTGCTCTCCCAGCCTTATGAGTTTCTCCAAGAAAGCCTACCTATCCTGTGTGAAGTAGAAATTGTCCTGAGCTCAATTGCAAGGCAGATGGCAACTCTAAAGGGACAAAACTTCTATAACCAATGCTTATTAATTAAAAAATTAAATTATAAATTAAACAATTAAATTCTACTTTTCTGCCTCCTAAAGAAAGCTTTGGGTTTATGCTATATGGCAGTGACTCCCATACTTATATCTACAGCCCTGACTTCTTCTTCAGACTCATGTGCACAGCTGCCTCTTCTATACCTCCAATGGTTTATCTCAAGGTCACTTAACCTCAGCTGTCCAACTGTTCTCTTGGTCATCTTCACAAATCCAGTTCTCCCAGAGAATTCTACTTTCTCAAGCGAAAGTCTTGGAATCATCTTTAATTCCTTTTTTCTCAAACATCACCACAACCAATCAACAAACCCTGTCTCTACCTTTGAAATGCATCCAGAATGTGATCACTGCTCACCATATCCACCAAAGCTCCTCTGGTCTAGGCCTCCATTATGCTGCTCTTGGTTTACTGTATTAGCTTCTTAATATGTCCCCTTGCTTCAGTCCTTGTGCCCCTATGGCCTTTTCTCAATGCACAGGTAGAGTGATGTTGCTAAATCTAAGTCAGAAATCAGGTGTCCACTCTGTTCACAATCTTTCAAATACTTCCTATCTGCAAGTAAAATCGAAAGTCCTTTCCATGGTTCACAGGCCTTCACTCTGTGCGACTCCTCCTGTCACATCCTTTCTACTCCCTCTCTCTCTCACTTGCTATATGGGCCATGCTGGCCTCCTCTGAGAGTTCTCAGAGCAGAAGCGTTGGCCCTAAGCCTTCGCTTTGCATGTACTACTCTCTCAACCTACAACGCCCTGAGATAACTGTGTGGCTGGCCTCCTCACTTCCTTCCAAGAAAGATCTTCTGCAATCTTCCTTGTTGAAATTCTATTACCACCACTGCCACCACCATTCCCTGTCACTTCTTCCCTATAGCACCTATTCCTCAGAAGGACAGGTTTCATGGAAGTACAGCATCTTGGTTGGGTTCTTAAAGGTGGAACTGTAATAGGAAGTAGAAATAAGGTAGACAGCGGGCAGTCAGAAAAATTGTCTTCCAATAGCTAACTGAGGGTGTAATTACACTTTAGTGGGGGCTCCAGAAGGGAATTCTGCTGAAATAGAAACCCTGACTGAAACGTCCCTCCCATCTAAGGCAAAGATTAGTATGCTATTTGTGGTAGCTGAACCAAAATGCCCACAGTATGGAAATGTATTTTCTTTAAAACATAAATCCTTTTGGTTACTGGTAGGTAGAATCAAGAAACAAGGGATGGGGAAAGAAAGAGAATAAAATATAGGTTGTAGATGAAAAAAAAAAAAAACCTCTTTTCTAAATTGAAAGGCTCGGCTCAGTGTGAAAAAGTCTGTAAAGAGTGAATCTGGAGATCCTCAGCTGGGTGGGGCCTTCTCAGTCTTGAGATCAAGAAGCAATCACCAAAGGAGTTCATAAAAATGGTTCCACATCAAAAACAAAAAGCAAAACAAAAACAAATGTTTTAAATAAATCATATCAATAAAAGTGAAAGGGTCCCATAGAGGGACTAGTTACCTTTGCCAAATTCCTGCCCCTTCCCCTAACATCCCTAGCAAATAAAGGAGAGAATGTAATTATGGGTTTGTTTTCAAACTGAACAACTGATGCAGGTATATTCAGTAATATTCACAAAAGGATGCACCAACCAGAAAAAGTCTATCAGAGTTACTGAACTATTTTTCTGCATTATTTTCAAACGAGTTAAGAATTCTCATGTAGAAAATCTGACATAGTCTTGTCCTTGGAAATGTCATGCACCTTGAACTTTCTGATGGTCTTTAAAAATTTGTGGATGATAAGAACTGAGCAAATATTTTCCATAATTCTAAGAAAGAATATCTGCAGAAAGCTGCACTGGTCTTAATATTTATAAAGATCATACCAGAGTATTAATAATTTTTTTGTCATTAATCATTTTCAAGAGTTAAATATCATTTGTCTTAACTACTAGGTTTGCATTAAAAATTACTCCAAAGAATAAATATAGAAATATAAATATTTTCCTCTGGACTTCTTCATTTTGCTCTGAGCACAACCTGTATTTCATCTTCAGGTCCAATTTTTCATTACAAAAGATTAACTGTGCTTTCAAAGTGAATTGAATTACAAGTCTTTTTTATGACTACATTCAGTAAGCAGGTAAAGAAAAAGCTATTCAATCTAACTTAAAGTTTCACTTTAGCACTCAGCTAAATAGAAATTTTCAAAGGAAATTCTGCTTAAAGATATGATAAAATACCATATGGTCCTGGCTTTAAGTAAAATTCTATTTCATTTTGTAAGCTGAGCAAATGAGCTTACTAGTCAAAGTGAACTTATAAGATCTCTGTAGGCTTTATAAACTGAAGCAAACTAGTTCATTTGAACTGCTACTTATCTCCCTAGCATTTTTAAATGCAAGACAATGTATTTGTAGAAATAATCATTCTTTTTCAGGGCATGCTATTTTACCATGCTCCCATATCAACTTAAAATCTTGAATTTCATAGGACACTTTCATATGAAAGTTCAAAGTTCAGGAAAACTTAGAAACAAAAAGAAATTTTTGTAACAGTAAAAATTTTGGAATACAGATAATTCCATTTATATTCTCAAGCTTTTTAATTCAATTCTATTTATCTTAAAATTAGTTTCATAAAATGTTATGTGGTTATAATTCATTATCACCCATAATGTCTGGTAACTCTCTTGTTATCAGGTAATTTCACAACTCAAGTCTCCTGTTACTGGTTTGATGTTAATAAGCACTTATTAAGCTACACCAAAATTAAAAAGAAAAAAAAAAGCCTTTTCAAAAATATTTATCAAAGCAGGATATGGGTAAATTAAAAGTTCTGTCTGACTGCATAGTTGATTCCCTAACAAGTAACTCTTTTGTATCCATTCCTATCATCCTGGAAAACATTCTATCCGGTAGGTAATTGCTGTTCATACTACCTAAGGCAAACTAAACTAGAAATTAAAGAAAGCCACTATAAAGTCCAAGTAAAGAAGAAGAAACAAGCAGCTCCTCATCAACTGAGAAATAAATGAGCTGATTAGCTCTTTATGTCCCAGCTGAATGTGTCACTTAAACACAAGGACCAAGTTCATTTCATATTTGTTTTCTTCCGGTGGCTGCATATGGATAATGGCTCCTGGCAGAATCTGCCTTACAAGTACACACTCTAATGCTAAAGTAGACCATCACAGCATCAAGTTTATACCTTTTTACAAGAGGAAAGTTTTACGGCAATATTGACAGTGAATGACAGCAAAGTGAGAGGCTGAAAACAAAAAATTCATCATACAGACACACATATGAACACCCACACAGAGATATATTCTAAAAGCACTTTGTATTATACTACACCAGTTCTGAATACCTGCAGGGAAAGGCAGAAACTGAGTGGCAATCGCCTTCTTATTCACCTCCATGCTTGATCATGGGCCACCCTTTGCCCTCCACTTCCCTGCCTCAGTTCCCCGTAGACTCACAGGACACAAGGCCCATTTCTCATGAGATGATGTTTCAGGATTCTGGGAACTACTGATGTTACAGGTCATGCCCAGTACACCTGGACCAACACCACGCAAAATTAAGAGTCTTCTACTCTCCAGTCACAAAGAACATGCAAAAAATTCCTTAACAGGAATTGGCAAGAGTGCATGGGATACTGATTTTTACATTGTATATATTGATAGAAGAGCTCTGGTTTCAAAGCAAAGTACATAGTTACTAAAGACTCAGTTCTAAAATTTATCCCTAGCTAGTTCACATTATTTTACATCTGTGATACAAAGCAGGTATCTAAGAAAGGTGAATATATGACCATAAACTTATGCTTGACTACTAACGGTTCTTTTCCTAAGTCAGCTAAGCCAGGTTTTCCCGTCCTAAGCAAAAGCAGAATTCAAAGAGAACAATGCTTATGTGAAAAAATGTCCCACATTAAAAAAAAAAAGAAAGAAAGAAAGAAAGAAAAGAAAAGGAAAGGAAAGAAAAAAAAATGCCACAATCACTACCCTGGGTGCTACTCAGGCTCTGAAAATGTACACCCAATGAAATTACTTTTTATCACTGGTACCAAGATGTAAGATCATTAAAATTGTTAGAACACACTGAAAATTTTCATTATTGTTTCATAAGTTCTGCCTGCCGTGGAACAGTATCAAAATTTAGTCTCACATAGGCGGATCATGTTAGAGTATAGTATTTATTCAATTTCATCATTTATGATCACTGTTATAACCAAATTAACTCCGACATAAACTCTGACATTTAAAAACACAGAGAACATACTGATTTTTCAGCTATTTTGTTTATGTATACTTTTCAATTCCCATGCAGTACTCATAATTAGGAGATACTATACATAAACCCTCCCATTTATATTAAGAACCAAGTAGAGAGGGTAAAAAAATACCAACATAAATTCATTCTCCAAAAACTGCCCATGGATGTATTATCACTGTTCCTTCTAATTATATGCTTACAGTGCTTTCTTCAGTAAAATGTGTAACTGCAGTCACATAACAATACTTATGACAAGGCAATGATATCACTTCAGAAAAAGAATACAACAAATGAGACTAAAAGTTGAAGAGAAGGATCAGAGCATATAAAAGTCATTTGAGAACACCACATAAACTTCAGTGTTTTCCACTTCCCAGTTGGAAAGAACATGCACAAAGATTTCTTAGCAGACAATAGTCAGGAGTGCATGAAAATTGGCTTTCATGTCATATATGTCGAGAGAAGATCAATGCATTGAGAAGAAAGAATGTGTTCATTATCTTTTGGGTCTGTCTATATCATCTATAGCAGCTAGAAGTTTTTGTCTTGCTTTCTTATTGATATGGGATCCCAGGCAAACATTTACCAGATTGGTCAGCTGCTTCGTTGAATACTCCTGCTCGGGGGGAAAAAAAAGATCCAAATTTAGTATGCTGAAAGACATGTATTGATCAATGCAAGGAAAGAACAGGCAGATATTCAGTTTTCAGTGGACAGTGACCAAGCACTACAAATCAGTGAAAAGCAGAGGAAATTATAGTTTGAGACATGGAAGTGAACTGTTTACTCAGCCATAATAATAAGGACACTGCAGGAGACATCGAAACAGAAAGGACTAGAATCTCTTCAATATGGCAGAGTAATATGACATGCCGATGCTTTTGTTACTTTTAAGACCACATACTTTATGCTTGTTTCTGTGAAGGTCTTTATTAAGTTACTAAAATATACTGATCTCTCAAATTTTTAAAATGCTACTAAGTAATTATTTTCTGGCACTCTATATTTTGCAAACATTCTAGATGAAAGGGAAAAAAATCTCTAACCACAGAACAACTTTTCTGACTTATGATAAATGAGTAAGGTAACAAGGATCAGAAAGCTACCAGCTTTTAAACCCTCATACTGTCATTGTAGCCAGTAAGTAAAATTAAGACTATAAGTCTCTTACGCTGTACAAATCTATTTGGTTCCTGAGTTTCAGATAATGAGCTCCTAGGAGAAGAACGATTCACTAGAAAGGTTTGCATATTGATCTGGTTCTGGAGGATGAATAACAAGAGTTCAGATAAGGAAGAGACTCCTATACTACCATCTAGTAAGAAAAGTCATCTGTCTTCACTGGAGGTATCCTCCTAAAGACAGCACAGTTTCAAAATATGAGAAAGAGTTCATTTTAAAACCTCAGCAAACTATTCAGTTTGTGTATCTGAGCTCTGGGAGCACCTGTTAGCATCTGATCAAGTCTCTTCATCAGCCAACATTTAACAAGCATCCACTGTCATCAAGCACCGAGCTAGGTAGGCACTGTCCTAAAAGATAGGATAGTTGGCTCCTGAGAAAATTTCACTGAATTACAAATATCAGCTAGTTGAGGTCCTCACAAAATGCTAAGCTAAAAATTTTGGTGCACCACATTAAAAGAGGAAACTCAAAAATAGGTATCATTCTTGTATCAAATAATGGATATCTAAGACCTGTGCCTTTCTCCTCAGCTACTTGTACTCTCCCCCTAAACACCCTCCTCAGTAGCAACCTCACAGTGTTTACAGCTTACTTTACTAAATGGATTCCAGCAATACTCAGCAGCCATCTGTTCCTGGTTTAGCATTCTGGTTTTCAAATGTCAGAAGTCAATGGGACTAAAAGGGACATTTTTCTCAATTCTGGTGTACTAATCAAAATCACTGAAAATAATACTACATTTCTACTTTGCTCCCAAAGATCTGAAACTGACCCACAGTCAGTTTCATCTCCATAAAACTCAGGCTAATATTAATTTCTTTTTTCTAGAGTAGTGAAACCAGACCAGATGAGGCTGATAAAGTAAATATAAATAATTCCTTATTTCTTTACCTAGTCAAACAAAATAAAAATTTACTTAGCTTTTACCCATGATGTTTATAGCTTAAGTAAATGTGATCACTAGAGTTACTAAAGGAATAAAACGAGGTGATAATTTTAATACTTCCCATATTTTCATTAAGTCTGTCTTCCCATACTGCCTACCTAGACAAATGATAGAACAATCATATTAGGAAAGCCCCCATACTAAGCATGTTCTGGTGGTAGATGTTGAGTTGAACTGAGTAAAAAATGCAGCATCCTAAATAACACTTAATAAATTATACATTTCTCTACTTATCTATATATCAACACAAAAGAAAAATTATCATACCTATACTCAAGGTAAAATCTAATGAAGGAGGAAGTTAAATGTAGCCATTTCAATATTAATATAGTCACTCATCACTAATATATGTCGGTGTGGTCAGGATGACACCAACTCATTGTTGAGAGCTATAAGGTTTAAGTTATATAATAGACATTAGCTTGTGAATCACTTCAATGTTGCTGTCTTCTATTTGTCTTGATGTTAACCAACTTCAGCCTTTTCCCACAACACAGCTGGAGGATAAACACAGCTAAAGTTCAGATTCTGGCTACCTTTCTAGATAATTACTGTTGCAGTTCAGAAAGATCTCAAAGGGATTTGATTATGCAAAGGGCACTGCATTAGACACAGTGTGAATATGGTAAAGAATCAGCTGATGCTTTATATTTCACTCTCATGATTTTGAATTATATAATACACCAGACAAGAACAGCACAAAGGAAAAGGAATAAAAACTTAATTAACTGTTTTCCAGCTCTCACCCTATGCTCTTTGATCCAGCGTTCCATGTCATTCTCGGTTAGATAGTAGGCTTTAATATAGGTTTCCACAAATTCTTTATCAGGAATAGGTCTAATATCTGTTAGTTTTTCAAGTTTCATTAAAAACTGTTGAAAATCCAATTGCATCAAGGCACGACCCTCATTACTACACTTCTTGACGTTGGCATATCTAAGATACACAATAATAAAAAAACAGAAATGATGGGATGGAAAAAGAAACCTGTAGGTACTCAAACTCTTTGTTAACCCATGTCTGGACAGATCCTCCAGAAACAAGAGAATTCTAGGAAAGAGCACATGAGCCTTCTGTCAGAAAGACTGAGCTGCGTTGGGGCCCTGGCACTCAGCTGTCATTTTGCCTACAGGGCCTCAGCTTCCTCATTCGCAAAGCAAAGAGACTGAATAATTTCTGAAGTTCTTTGCTGCTCAACAGACTACAGTGCCCGTCCCACCCTGGTCAATAAACATAATCAACTGTAAGAAAGTTAAACTGGTCTTCCAGTAAATCTGGCTGCCAAGAATTATTTCTAAACTGGGCTATGAATACTCCAAAGGAATCTAAGTTTCATAAAACTGTTCAGTGTTGTTAACTACCAGATGCAAAGGAAACAAAAGCAGTAATTCTCCCATGGACTGTCAGCTGAACCTAAGAAACATGTGAGCATATAAGCAAAAAAAGGATATATATACTTGTCATAAACTTATAACTTATATAACTTATAGAGTTATTCTGACACCCCACGCTACTGAAAACCTGTGTATTCTAAGGTAGAGTAGTAATAAGAATGTGTTAACCCTAAATGCACAACATGTTATTACTCCTAAGTCAGTGTCTCATTCCTTCAATAACACAAAATGTGGAGAATCCAACCGCAGGAATGCGGTACTTCCCCTAAGGAAATTTACAAGGACACTGAAGTGCAGATTTAGGAGTGACCACGCTTTTTCGTTTCGTTTTGTTTTGTTTTAATAAAAAGTGTTTTGTACAGAAATATAACATTATTCACTTTTCTACTTTATTAAAAATACTGTTCAATCGTGACTGTTGACACACAGCTGTTCTTTAATTTCCAGCACTGCTGGTTTCAATACAGAGTGCCAAAACTGTTGTCAGCTTGTCACTGTCACCTTCCCACTCTCTAAATACATTCTTCTTTATATCAAAGAAGAAATGAAATCAGATAAATGAGAGTGTGGAAATTGAACTGAATGTGCAATTCCAGACCACTGTGAATGGTCTCTGAGACAGCAGCTTGCTTCCCAAACATAGTTTATATTCTAGATGTGAGCATCGTCTCTGAGTAAGTGGGAAAATTAGTACTGATAGATCTTCAAACTCAACATATGGAAGATTTATACAGTTTACAATGATATAAAATGATACCACTAACAGACATAGTGATTATGAGACCTGATTTTGCCATCAGAATTTCATTCATCAAAGCCTTCTTGGTGTTTGAAAACTGTGTGAACTTGGGCAATTTGTTTAATCTCTTGATTTTCTCAGGTTTTCTCCTTGATAAAACAGAGAGAATAATGGTTCTATCAAAGAGCTAATGTTAGTATTTGGTGATATAATCCTGTGAAGTGCTTGATCCAGTAAATGACACAGAGTGCTCAATAACTGTTATGAATAATCATCATAATAATTATATCATTAAGCAATAATAACTATTATGAGTTTAACTTTCAGATCACCATGAGATGCTATTTTCCACTGTCCCTTACTAGCTGGTTCTAGGTCATGAATGATAGAAGAAAGCACAGACAGCGGAGGCACAGTGGGATTTAAGGTTTCTTCAATAATGTTCTAAAGTCAAACCTGAATTATTATAAGACTGTCTGCTTTCTCTACCTATTCTCTCTGGTAATGACAACATATGATGTGATCTGTACATTACGATTTGTCACTGAAGACTCAGATAATGCTTTCATGAAAACTTACCCTTCCACAATAGTTCTGTTGGCCAGCCGTATACAGTGTTCCCAAAGTATATTAGACACAGGCAGGGGTATCCGAACTCTCTTAGAAACCTCATTTAACCTCCTGTTAAACTGTTCAAATTCCTAAGAAGACAAAAATTATGGCCACGTGGATATAATTACAATGCCATATTGCTTTCCCATCTTTCCGGCAAAGAAGATTTAGAAAGACTCAGAATCAAACCAAGTAATACAAAAAGAGAATACAAATATATCTTGGACTTTTTAAGTACTTCACATTGAATAAACTATGTTATGATACAGAGCACACTACATTTCATCTCCAAGGAAATAAGTGTCATTAATAGATTAAGCAATGCTAACAGTGTTCAAATGCTTCTTCATCTCAAATTTTTCTAGTCATGTCAGTATGGATTAAAAGAGTTTAATAACCTAATACATCTTTAAAATGATCTTCAAGAAACCCAATTTAAAAAAATATTTTGATAAGCTTTCAACTCAGAGTGAACTGTGAACCTTTGCAATTTGAGGCTATACTCCTTAGAGAATAATCGAATAAATTATTCTCTACTTTAAACATTCTTTAAAAGTAAATTAATTATATTCTAAATGATTTGAAAGCAATGAATAGCTGCAAATTTTTAGTGCAAAGGAAAAAATAAAACATAAAATACTTCCTATTTCCTACAGAAAAACTGAGTATTTTTCCTACTTATTAGGAACTTTTATGATACCGCTCTGCTAAAAATAAAAATATATGTAACTAATTCAGACAAATTCTAACAATTACATGAAAGCAAACAGTTTACCCTTCAATAAATGTATTTCTAGTTTCTTTGGACTACTGTCACCTAAATATGTTCATTTACAAAAAGTAAATGCTATCACTCCTTCCCTGACAATACATTTCAAATGAATTTAACAAGATTTAAAATGGCATTTTTTTCTTTAGTTTCCTCAAGACAGCAGCTACATAATGCTTAACAAGTCAAGAGTGACATGTGTTCAAATTCTCTAATAACACACAGGAGGAAAAAAAAAATCTAATCATCACCACTCAAGCTACCACATGATTACTTATCATCCTTTTGCTTTTCTGTTAATCACAAATTTTTAAATTTATTTTTGACAGTTAACTGCTTTTAATTATTTATGAAAAAGTGAATTTTCAATCCACCAAGCTTACTTTTGAAATTCAAAGTTAAATAAATAATTGCTCTTCATCCTTTCCATTTTATGAATCTAGTGGAACACTAGTATTTGCTATTGTATTCATGCTTCACTGATGTAAACCCTGCTTTAGATTTCCAGTCATGATTCAGTACTTTCACTAATATTTTAAAAAATAAAGTTATATGCTGTGGCATCTGGGTGGCTCGGTCACTTAAGCATCTGCCTTCAGCTCAGATCGGGATCCCCGGGTCCTAGGATGGAGCCCTGCCTTGGGTTCTCTGCTCAAAAGGCAGTCTGCTGCTCCCTCTCCCTCTTCCCCTCCACTCCTGCTCATACTCTATCTATTGCTCTTTCTCTCTCTCTCAAATAAATAAATAAATAAAATCTTTAAAAAAAAAGGTTATACGCTAACTGTAAACAATGTCATTCTACGCACTGCTAATTTCAATGTTCAAGAATGTTTGTTGTTAAATGAACAATAAAACCATTTCATTTTACTTAAGATTTTTGAGGGGCAACAAATGCAGACTGCTTTTTACCTAAAGGTTTTGGATTTGGAAAAGTAATAGAATAAATAAAAGTTATATAAGAGCTTCGTTAGGAAAGGTTTTAAGCTGCTAAAAACTGGTTCAGATTAATAATCTTAATAAGTTTGGTTCTTTCTTACAGTATTAATGTTTCTTATAATTAAAAATAACTAGGGGCACCTGGGAGGCTCAATCCGTTGAGCATCTGACTCTTGGTTTTGGGTCAGTCATGACCTCAGTTGTGGAATCGAGTGTCATATCCAGCTCAGTGCTGAGTCTGCTCGAGATTCTCTCTCCCTCTCCCTGCTCATGGTGCATGCTCTCTCTCTCTCTCAAATAAATAAAATCTTAAAAGAAAAAAAAAACCAAGAAGAAGAACTAAGGCTCCTTCCAGCATATATATTCACTGAGTGCAGAAATCTCTGTCTTCTTGCTTCCCTATGAATTACCATGGTTGGCATGCCATAAAAAATAAGGTAAACTTTTCAAAAACAAAATTGTTTTTAATAAAAAGGGGGTATGAGATTATTTATAAATTACATTTGACTATCAAATTCCAAATTAAAATTCCCAGCTGAAGTTTTGTGGGAACCCTGGAAATCAAAAGTTCTCCCAGGGAGGCAATTACAGAGCACCCTCAGACCCGAGAGTAACCCCTAGACACTGCTAATTTTTCTTGCACCCTTAGTTCCGGAGTAGTCTGGGAAGGGTCTCGCAATCTCCATCACGAGTTCCAGGAGGTCGCCAGGCAAAGAGATGATGAATTCTGCCACTATCTCTGTTCTGATCTCTGGCTTTGCTTACTGGTTCACAAGTGTCCCGGCTACCATCTGTTGTCCTGACTAAGCAGTAAGAATGTTTGTGTGAATGAGATAGAAGTCATGAGCTTAAGAAGGGCCGATTTTCTTTTCACTAACAAATATGAAAAACAAGACTTTTCTGAAAGCGTTTTTCATCTCCTCAAATGCCCCTTCCTCTCCTCAGATAACCACATGGCTCATCTCCTGGCTTCCTTCGGGCTGCTCCCAATTCTCACTTTATCTCCTGATAAGTATCCCCTTCTCTGACCATACGTAAATAAACAATATTGCCCCCAAACCACACCTTGGCATTCTCTATCCCTCCTCTGCTGCTTATTTATTTTTTCACAGGGCTATTAATTATTTGACATATTTTATCTTAATTTATGTCTTTACTGCTGTTTCCATCCTGGCATGTAAATTCCCTGGGGATATGTAAATTCCTTAATCATAACTATGCTGTCAGCACCTAGATCAGTGTGTGGCACATGCAGGTGATCTATAAATATCTCTTGATGCATAAATGACAAGAAGTATACAATTCTTTCCAGAAAACTTTTAAATGTAATGTAAGTTTTAAATGCAAAGGTGTTTGCAGGACACATTGCAAAAGTAATGTAATTTCTGGAAAAACAACAACAACGATAATACAGAATAATCAGGGGCTTGGTCTCTTGCTAATAAATCTACACAACTACAGAAACATCTAATTAAATAGAAATATCTTCTTGTACCACAGTCCTGGTTATTGAAATTACTTAAAATGAAAGTCAGCCAAGACATGCCAATCAAACTCTAATTCAAGATGGGAAATTAGTGAGCAAAAACAAAAAAAATCTATGAAGAATTCTTGGATCTAAAAGAACATAAAATTCAAAAAGCAAGTCTATTCCAATTCAGGGGCTTTAATACCATGATGCTAGAAATGTGGTAATAACGATAATCTCACTACTTCAGAGCAAGTGCGATGACAGGAACAGATCTCCCGGCAGACTCATCTTTAACAAAGGTGTTTCCGCGTACTTGCCTTCAGCAGTGCATCTACATAGATGTTGTGCTGTGACATAATTTCTTTTACGTCCCACTTCACATTAGCCATCAGGAGCAGCATCTGTTCATAATCAATAGCTTTACCGGCTACAATCCAATAAATTGGTTTGCGTAGTTCACTGGCAGTCGAGACTGTCTGAAATACATTTCATAGGAAGGAAAACAAGTATTTTCTAAGAGTATCAAGTTTATAAAAAATATTTTGTATCTCTTTCAAGTATACATCACATATAAAAATAAAACATATACCACCGGAGATTTAAATTATGAAAACACTTCAGTCTGTGGGCAAAGGACTTACTCAAAACACACTTTTGAGACATACAATCAACTTGAGGCCACTGATGCGACAACAATAAAAGAACCACAGATTCTCATGGAGATGAGCAAATATCTCCTATGTTTTTTCACTTCTGTCCATTTCCACTCCACCTGCCCCGTCAGGAGATTTCGTCATCTCTCAAATGTATACCCGTGACAGCCTACAAGCCAGGCTCCCTGCCCACAGGCCTACCATCTATTGCTGCCAACCCCTCTTTCTAAAACACATACTGACCAGGCCACTTACCGGTTTCAAATCCTCTGGTCCCTTCCTAGTACCCTGCAAATAGAGCCCACCTCCTGGCTGAGAGCACTACACACCACGTGGCTCCTGCTTCTTACTCCAGCTATCTAGCTCACCACTGGCCCCTTCCCCTGCTCTGACAGTCTGAGTTCTCACCAGGCTCTCTCTCACCAGCTGGTCTCCTGTGAGCCATTCCCTTAGCTTGCAATATACTCCCGCCGCAGCCACCTGCGGTTTAAACAATCCCCCCACCCCCGCAAGACAGCGGTTGTCTAGAAAAGACAACCTTCTCCCCATGACACCTCCTTTCCTCCTCCAGCCAATGTTAAAAACCCTGCTGCTGTTTCTTTCCCCTTATCATACTTTATTGTAAATACTGCTGTAATGGGCATTAGAGGAAAAGTTATAGGAACTGCTCAGTAAGTATTAACTTACTATGGGAAGTCATGAGTGAATAAACGTATGCTAATTGCTCTCCTGGAATCCCGAGGCTGGCCACCAGTTAAACAAACCCCAAATAATATGCTCCCAGCTGAAATGACATCCAAGAGTGTCTCTGACCTGAGAATAAAACTGCTGAAGAAAGGGCTTTTTGACTGCAGGCATCACGGCATCCAGATGGGGTTGAAGGAACTCAAACTGTTCAGCCAAGAATACCCTAAAGGGAATAAAGAACGCATCGCATGAGCAGAGGGCATGATCCATGGCCTGTCAAGACTTTTGTGCAAGTCACCTTTATGATCTCTAAGCACAAGTTCGACCGTTAAAATTCTTTTCCACTTGAGTGAACTACCTTGTATTAGCTCATTTACCACCTACCCAAAAGTTACTGCTGAGTTTATCACAGATTGGGAGCAGAGGTGGGAGAAGGAGACTTCAAATAAACTGCTCTGGAAATCACATGGTGTACAGCTAGGCTGCTCTGCACGTGACACAGAAGCACAGATCACAGGAGAGATGGAAGAAAAAATTTAACAGGCTTTTTTTTCTTTTTTTTTTTTTTAAGGATTTCCTGTAAGGATCTCATTTAATTATACAAAACAGAGTTGAATTCACAGATTTAACATCTGGCTGGGACATCTCCTAAGTAACCTCATGCAGCAAACTGTAGCTTGCCTGAGATATACATGTGAACTTCGGGTCAGGAGGCTGGTGTGCAGGAGTGGAGTCATTTGCACGGAGATCTGTCAGCAGCTGCCCTGTTTTTCTCTATTTTTTGTTATGTACGCAAAAACTCTTAACTGACACTGGACTACATTTTATGGAAGAAGTCATGTGCTTTACCTGTATTAAAAACTGGGGGACTTATAAAGGTCAGGAAGCATTCCTGCTGATGTCAAGGGCTAACTATATTTAACACTAACCTGACGCTGTAACTAGTTTCTCTAGAATCACAATTTGATAGGAAAATATAATGATGTAGTTATGTAGCTATGATGTAGTTACTTTTTTGTAAAGTTTTACTTTAAAGCAAGGATCATGTTGCTCAAGACTGAAACCTCAAAGATTTCCCTTTTTCCATGGACGTAACTGAAAACCAACCATGCAGTTTTAAAAAACTGACTGGTGATCTATTTTAGGAGAGACTTCTCAGAAATAAATAAGTGACACTCAGAAGTAGGAGAAGGATGCAGCTAGAAATCTAATTACACAGTGCTTACTTTTATAACTTTTCTTAAATACTTAGAGGCAAAGCAACGGGTTTGAACAACTTACAAGGATTCTGTGGCTACCACTCTTTCCGCCAGCCCATACAACGTATCCCCAGATGTCAAAACCACCAGGTGACTGAGGTGTGGGCTTGGCACTTTCTCCTTTCTCTCTTCTGCTGCTGTGAGCGTGGCGGTAGAATCAGCTGAAACTTCCTGAAAATACAACACATGTACACACACAGCCTGAAATCAAATCTAATAGCAACAAACCATGTGGTTTTACAAAACTGGACCTGTAATTAAAATACTCGTAGGCATGCATATTAACCACATTTAGTTTCTGTTCTTTCTTTTCCTTCTTTTATATTTTCTAACTACTGGAAATTTCCTTTTTATACTAAGTGAAAATGATCCAACTCCATATGCTATTATCTGTGCATGAACTAAAATCAACCAACACAAGCAATCTTTATGAATTGGACGATGTTTCATAGACACAATAGCGAGATGCCCTTCGAGAACCTGTAAATGAGGAAAGAAAGACAGCCTCTGGAGGACTGAGCTGGCACATTCCAAAATTATGGTGTGGTTAACCATTTCACATCCACACTTTAATCAAGGTAACTTTGGTATAATCTCAAGAAGGCAGGACTAGAATGCACTTATAAACTGAAACTGAGCTAACTGTGTTGGTAGATGTCTGGGGTCACGTTACTGATGAGAAGGAAGGTGGCTAATGGGAATCAAAGAAAGGTATGCCCGAAGAGCAGGGTGTATTGATTTTAAAAGATCCTCTAAGAATATCAGGGCACAAAAATTAGATACAAACAAATCTAAAAGTGTACAAAATGTAAATCTCGATTACTTCTTAAATGAATTATATAGTCACAAATCTCCAACACTTGCCTTATGAATGAAAGGACTCTGGGAGCTTAACAGGTTTATAAATTTAGCAAAATGGAACTAAAACATTATAAAACCTTCCAAGTTTGAAAATGGTTTTATTCTTCTTTAGTTCTTTTTTGTATCCTATCTTCCACAAAAGATATTGTTTCTCTTCAATCTCTAATTACTCAATTAGCATTTAAAAGTTATTTTGGGAACTGTGCTTTCTCTAAGGGAGAATCGGGATAAGGAAACTATGCAAGTTAATCAAAGTCACAGCTCCATTATTTATTTTCTTCTACTAGAAAGGAAAATAATCACCCGTCTCCTGCACACACACACACACACACACACGCACATGGTCATAAAATGGCTGCCTGTGCTATTTCATTTAATGCCAGTGTTTATGTAATCACCATCTACCAGACTATCTAAGTGAGGAACCCTGGAATCATTCGTGTGTCCCCTTTCCCTCCCCACTCCATCATGCCTAAGCACACACCTCTCCTTTGTTTCTTTCTGTCTCTGCTTCATCGGTACCAAGGCCCCACAGCATTCTTACCTGAACTAACAGTCCCCAAATAGAAACCTCTCCCTCTGGCTTCTCCTATTTCTACTTCATGTTGCACACAATTCACTGGCTGATTTTTCTAGAATACCTAAGTGATCTTTATAAAATGGAGACATTACTACACCACTCCCCAGTTTAAAGGTCTCAATTGACTATCCACTCCTTATAGACAAAAGCCTAAACTTGTCACCATGATATTACCAGCTGCCTTACCAGCTTCACTTCCAAGTAATCTGCTACACCCCTAGGGTCTAGCCGCACTGGGCTACTTGCTATATCTGTCCTACTGACACTCTTTTCTTGCCAGCTCTCTGCTCCTTGTCTGCCTAGTTCTGTCCTCATCTTTCAAGTCTGAGGTCATACGTAACCTCCTTGCTATTACTTTCTCAGTCTCCCAAGAATAATTAGTATCTTACTTCTGTTTTTGTTTTTTTTACAATTTTATTTATTTGACAGAGAGAGAGAGGGAGAGAGCGTGCACACAAGCAGGGGGAACAGCAGGCAGAGGGAGAGGGAGAAGCAGTCTTCCCACTGATCAGAGACCCCATGTGGGACTCAATCCTAGGACCCTGGGATCATGACCAGAGCTGAAGGCAGACACTTAACCGACAGCCACCCAAGTGCCCAGTATCTTAACTGTGTCAATGTTACTTACACATATACCTATTTCTGTATATGGCATCAAGTGCACTTTGTCAGTTGTGGTTTCCTGGCCCCTCCATCTCACTGAGTTCTTAGGAATATTAGAACCAATTTCATCATTTTTGTATCTCAAAACCTTGGGCATGCCTCCTTCATGAGCAGACCCTCAAACAGTTTAACTGATGAAGATAGTTAGGGAGTCTTTACTTCATCTCCTCTTATTCTCTTTCAAGCCCATTCCAATCAGGTTTTTGTCTATTCTATTCTAAAAAAACAGTTATCAAGGTTCCCAGTGGCTTCTTATGGGCAAGTCCAACAGTCAATTCTGTTGGACTTACTTTTATTTAAACTACTGTAGCATCCTACATGGCTAATCCTGAAAACCTTCTTCACTTAGTTTCCAGAGTACCATACCCTCCTGGTTTTTCTCCTACACCACTGGCTGCTTCTCAGATTCCTTTGCTAGTCTGTTCTTTTCTCCCTGACCTTTAAACGTTGGAGTTCACCCCTAGAGTTCACCCCTCAGCCTTCTCTCACTCAATTTCTACTTCCTAGATGATTTCATCCCCCATTTTAAATATCCACAAGCCAAGAGCTCAAAATTTACATGCTAGCCCTGACCTCTCTCTTACCTTTAGTGCATTTAACATATCTGAAAACTGAACTCAAATATGTCCCTCCTAAAAGTCTTATCCATCTCCAATAATAGCACCTCCATTCTCCAGAAGTTAGGTGTCACTGTTGACTCCTCTCATGGTCATACCTCACTTATAATCCAGCAACAAATCTAGATGGATGGGTCTACCTTCAAAACAGATCCAGAATCTGACCATGTCTCACTACTTCTTCCACTATAACTGGTACAAGCCATCTTCTCTCTCTCCTTAATTGTGATACACTATAGTGAAAATAATTCTCTTTTACCTAATTAAGGCAGATCACGTCAACTCTTCTGCTAAAGCTCTTCCAACAGCTTCCTGTCTTCCTCAGAGTGAAATCCAAAGGCCTTACATGGATCTAGGCTCTGACTATCTCTTTGGTTTTATCTATCACCAACCCTCCTACTTGCTTCATTCTGGTTATCCTCATCTCTGTGCTGTTCCTGAAATAGGTCAGGCATGGTCCCATCTCAGGGCCTTTGCATTCTCTGTTTCCTCCACCTGAGACACTTCTCTCCAAAATATTCCCTCTCTACTAGCAAACAAGTTGCACATGAGTAGGGAGTTTTGTCGGATTGCTCTCTCCCCACCAAAACTGTATCCTCAACTCCCAGACAGGGTCTAGCATCATACATAAAGTGTTCAATAAACAGGCACTAAATAAATGTTGTTAAATAAATGAATTCTCACTCAGGTGACTCACTCCTCTATTTCTTTCTTCAGGGATCTACCTCAATGTTACCTTCCCAGAGAGGCCATGTTCACCTAAACAAAATCATCCCCCCTCTCTCCTTCTATCCTTCCCTAGTTTTTTTTGTAATTCCTGACACAGTCTGACATTAAATTGGATATTCATTATTCCTATCTGCCTCTTCTACTGAAAGGACCACCCACTCGTCTTCCACAGAGTACCTTGGCACTCAATGTGTGCTTGTTGAATGAATTAATAATAAAGATAGCTATCCAACTACTGTATATCCCTTGAGTCTTTTTTTTTAAAGATTTTGTTTATTTATTTGACAGAGAGATAGAGAGAACCAGAGAGCACAAGCAAGGGGAGTGGCAGAGGGAGAAGCAGCAGCAGGCTCCCCACTGAGCAGGGAGTAATGCAGGGCTTAATCCCAGGACCCTGAGATCATCACCTGAACAGAAGGCAGGCACTTAACCAACTGAGCCACTGAGCCACCCAGGCGCCCCATAAGTCTCATATACCCCTCACATAGCTCCTTGCCTTCCATCTACTTCCAATATTATACTTCCAATACCTCCTACAATACTCTGTATTTTCTCTTTGTGAATATCCATCTCACAGCAAGTCAATGGATGGTGAGGAAGAAGACTTAATGAAACCTTGAAACAAACAAACAAACAAAAACTAATAAAGGAATCAGAGGAAGAGATAACTCACTTGGGTCAGACGGCTAAGCTAGCCTAAGTGGCCCAATGAAGTAGAAATAGGAATAACAGAAAATAATTCCAGAGAGGTAGATTTGGCTGCATCACAACAATGCACTTTCTATCGACAGAAGTATAAGGAAGGGACAGTTATGAGTTCCTTATTGGAAAGAGGTTCAATCAGAAGCTGACAGCTACTCAGAATGTATAGAAATGTATAGGTTAAAGGAACACAGGTAAGTTTCCTTCTATGGCTTTGTAAGTAGAAACTTAGAGAATCATACTCCAAGTACTCCACAAGTAAATACTAGGCATCAAGCAACCCTCTTTTTTTTTTTTAAGATTTTATTTATTTATTTGAGAGAGAGCATGACAGAGAGAGAGAGAGAGAGAGAGAGCGCGTGTGTGCTCGCGCACAAGCGATGGGGAGGGACAGAGGGAGAGGAAGAGGGAGAAGCAGACTCCCCACTGAGCAGGGAGTCTGAGGTAGAACTTGATCTCAGGAAGCCGGGATCATGACCTGAGCTGAAGGCAGCCGCTTAACTGACTAAGCCACCCAGGTGCCCCAAACACACCCTCTTTTAAAATATTTTGTAATTATACTGACATAAACTAACATGAACTTTCTGCCAATACTGCACAATCTCAAACTCAAAATAGCTCCAGCATAACCATGTATACCATGAATACCACACATTGATACTAGCAGAGTTACTTCCGAATTTCATTCTTTTATGATTAGGTATCACTATATGTATACTAAAAAATAAAAATATCTTTAAAAACGGAAAAATTCCTGTGAATGTAGATATTAACTAGCTAATTTAGGATAGAAGAGGGCGAGCGTGCTAAAAAGTGACAGAAGGCAAGGATCTGTGGCCTGAGAGAAATGAAGTTTATCTCTGGGTATACGGAAAGGCCACAAGCACTCACTTACTCCATTCTTACCTACTCCTTACCTACCTGTCATTCAAATGTGCTGAACTCCCTCTTTACTCACAGAGCTCTTTCACAAGAACATTCTTGCAGTGATCACTGGAATTGTTGCTCCCACTTCAAAGGGTTTGCATTTGGAAACTGTTCTTTGTTCCTAGTTAACACTGGCATTTTGGGCATAAAAATTATAGTAATTATCTGCTTAAAGGCTAAAGTTCTTTGTTTACATTTGGGGAAATAAGCTTGAAGAGAGCAAGAGAGTCACAAAAATGTCAAGCTGATTTAAATAAACGGCATGTGCTTACTGCACACTTGAATGGAAAAGCTTCTAAGCTGGATCCGTGTTTAGATTACACCAGTACAATAAGGAAAAGATATAAAACCCTTTGAAGACTATGAGAAACAAAGCCTTAACCAAAATCTTTAGTTTCACAGTGAAAGTCACAATATTTAACCTCTCCTGCCACTAATAATTTACTACTACAAAGAGAAATCATTTTTATTGACTTTTCCGAACCCACTTAAAATATATTTTTATTATCAAAGATTTGAAGTTAGTCAAAGATCTTAAAGCCAACAATTTAGCATCACCAAGTGTATAACTAAAAATTCACAGTTCTGATACCACTATGACCTATACCAGCTTCCCTTTCTTCCTTCCCCTAGTAGGCTCCTTTTCTTGAACTTCTATTTGATGTGTCAAATTTTATTTAACTTGAATATATATGATAAAAAATTTCAGGTGGCATTTTTAAGATCATAATGATTCCATGATACCTTTTACAGCTTAGAAGCAAAATTTAGAAGATATATATGGAGAAAACGCAATAACCAGAAATGTGCTTATTAAACTTTTAACCAACACATAGGGGAAATACAAGAGAAAGTACAACTTTCATCTAGTGGCTCCAGATTGATTAGGCTATAAATTACTTTAACAGCCAAAGACTGTATTGAATAGCAAGAAACCAATTAATGTTCTCTGCCAATGTAGATGCAAATTAATGAAGTGAAGAAAAATTAATATATCAGCTTACAAGAACCTGGGATTAAGGTCTAGCAAGTGACAAATATATTTTCTAAAATAATAAACCAATGCTTATCAGTATGAGTAATAATGTAACAGGTAACACTGGAAACCAACAGAAATTTCAAGAAAAACTCCTGTATTGCTGTATGAGGAATAAGGACTACGGAGAGACCCTGTCAAAAAGGTCAGCATTACTCAAAAACTGAAGAAAAGAATGACTGCTCTCATGGCCTTCTGATCCAAGGTGCGGTCTGATTTAAGAGATGGTAACCATAAGGACTAAATAAAGAAAAGATCTCTTAAAAAGACCAGGTGCCAAAGGAAAAAAGCAGGCATATATATCTATCCATTTACTGGGGGAGGGGTTTTCAAAAACACATTTCTAAATCTGACTACCAGTTCTGGGAAAAACTTACCCAGTGAACACAGAACTGGTCAGACAGATACTACAGATACATTGTTATCCATAAATGGGCCGCAGCTGGTTTGAATAGCTAGTTTGTTTACCCAGTCATGATACTTCATTATACATGGCAGAATCCGAAGCAACAAATCCATGCCTTAAGGGTCAAATTTGGAACTGTGGTTGGACAATCACCAGTCAGTAACTAGCAGAGATGCCATAGACATCGGAGTCAATGACTTTAGGGTAAATTTTGACCTATCAATTCTTTTAACTGTATTATTATTATTTTATTATTAAGGAAATCTATGGCTCCAACTATCATGAAGCCCAGACTAAGTTAAGAGTAAGGAGTTCTAGAGGTTAACTATGTAACTATACCCCACTCTGGACTTTCTGATTATGACCATTCAGTCAATCAATTTCAAGGCTTTCAGCCAGAAACAAGAAAAACTTAAGCTGTGGACTGAGATCTGGAAAAAAAAGATGTGATGATCAAGCTTATACTAAGTATCAAGGAGAGGCAAAACAGAAACATGGATAACTTCTAATGGAGTTGAAAGCCAATGGATTTTACAAAAACAAAAACAAAAAATATATATAAATAAGTGGCTAGGTCAAACAAGGAGCCTTGACTCTGAACACGATCAGAATTAAATAGATAGCAAAGCCAAGAAAACAAGCCAGGTTAAGTCAGTAGACAAGAAAACTCAGGGACTGGAGTTTACTCCTTTATTCAACGAACATTTACTGAAGAAATGCAGTTTGCTGAGAGGTAAGTGCTATGAAAATATACATATACATGTGCTGGGCAGAAAGATGTCCATATTATAAGGGAGGTGGGTGAGATGGATAGAGGTGATTTCCTCTGTGTAAAGAGTGCTCACCCAAGATATGAACACATGCCTCTCTCATCTTACTCACATCTCTGCTCAAAGGGCACTGGTCTCTCACTCTGCTTCATTTTCTTCTTAGCGCTTCTCACTATTTGACACTATATTACGTATTTGTCTCTCTGCCTCGATAAAATGTAAGTTCCAAGACAGGAATTACCTCTTCCGTGCACTGATGAATGGCCAGCACTACCACCACACCCCGCAAATCCTATTGCAATTAGTATTTCTTAAAAGAATGATTACATTGTTTTATTAAAATTCAGTAGCAGATGTACATAATAATAGACCTTATGAGAAAAGAGGAAAATAACTGCTTGTTTGGGTAGGTGAAGAAAAATTAGAGGATCCTGGGCTTAATGTAGATGCAGAGGAATGTGCCGAACAACAGCAATCCAGCTACAGTGGCCCATCGCAAGAAAAAAAACATGTTGTTTTAAATGCCTGTTTTAACTTAAACACTACAAAGGCTCAGCCCTGTTTTTCCGCCTAACCTATTTTCTCAAAATATGCATTACATCCTGTGACACAACAGTCAGGAATCCAGAGCCCCTCCTGCATAGCCCACTACATCCAAACCTCTTCCTTGACTCTCAAGGCCATTTATGAAGTGGTCCCTAAACACTCCCTGCATCTCGACTCTTCAGTATATACCAGTGTCCCAATCACAAAGATGTCCAAACTGTGGGCCAGGCCTGCTCCCATCTCCAGGCCCTTTCTCAGCTTCTGAACTTAATTTGAATGCCAGTCTTTCTTCTTTTTCCCACTAACCCCATGCCTGTTCTTCAAAACACTAGCATAAGTCTCACTTCTTCCTTTAGTCTTTCTCTGAAATCACGTTTCCACATAAACCTTCCCTCCCCTTGAACTTGTACTAAGTGTATAGCCAACATCATACTCTACCATGTACACCGGTTTCTTCTCTCCGATCAGACTGTAAGAAACCTGTACTTACTTCCTTATAAGCGCACAGTGTAATACTGAGGACTCAGGCACTCAATAACTTATGGACACACAATTTATATATATAGTTGACTGGATAGCTAATTTTTATTTTCTGTAACCCAAAAGAATTAATTCTGATTGGTTACTTACCATATCAATAAGGCTTTCTTGTATTCTGTTAAGAGTTGTTCTTAGTCTACTACTACTGAGGCCTAGTCCTGTTGATTCCAGCTGAAAAAGAGAAAGAAAGGTATGCTACATCACCTTGGAGATAATCTTTCATAGGTTAACTTCAAATTAACCAAGGTTAAGAATCTGATGAATTTTCACTCAGATACTTAGCCTTCAGAGGGTCTCCAAACTGTATTTATTTATTTGAGAGAGACAGAGTGAGACAGCATGAGAGAGGAGGTCAGAGGGAGAAGCAGACTCCCCATGGAGCTGGGAGCCCGATGTGGGACTCGATCCCAGGACTCTGAGATCATGACCTGAGCCGAAGGCAGCTGCTTAACCAACTGAGCCACCCAGGCACCCTCCAAACTGTATTTAAAAGTTTCAAAACATCAAGCACACTAGTCAAACCTTAGCCCTTACGGGAATAAGAGAACTACTTCACATTTGTATTTACAGGTCACACTAGCATCTGGCAATCTAATAAATTTATCAGGAGAAAGTTCGCCAGTATTTTTTTTTTTTACGATTTTATTTATTTGACAGACAGAGATCACAAGTAGGCCGAGAGGCAGGCAGAGAGGGAGGAGGAAGCAGGCTCCCTGACAAGCAGAGAGCCCAACGTGGGGCTTGATCCCAGGACCCCGGGACTATGACCTGAGCTGAAGGCAGAGGCTTTAATCCACTGAGCCACCCAGGCACCCACCAGTATTTCTCTTTCCCACAAGTTACTATTTTTAGTTCTGAAACTTAAGACATCAGATACTTAAAAAAATTTTTTTAAATTAATTAATTAATTTATTTATTTGACAGAGATCACAAGTAGGCAGAGAGGCAGACAGAGAGAGGAGGAAGCAGGCTCCCCGCTGAGCAGAGAGCCCAATGTGGGGCTCCATCCCAGGACCCCGGGTTTATGACCTGAGCCGAAGGCAGAGGCTTTAACCCACTGAGCCACCCAGGCGCCCCATGACATCAGATACTTAAAGATAATGCACTGTGTCACATTTATGTAGAAGCATAATAAAGCAGACTGTCTGAAATTTTCTTTTCTTTTTAAAGAGTTTATTTGTTTGACACAGAGAGATAATGAGAGAGAGAGAGCACACAGGCAGGCTCCTCAGAGCAAGAAGCCTGACGCAGAACTCGATCCCAGGACCTTGGGATCATGACCTGAGCTGAGGGCAGACACTTAACTGACTGAGCCACCCAGGTGCCCCTGCTTTAAATTTTCTAACACAAATTAGATATAGCCCAAATCCTTATCCAAAAATTAAGAAAAAAATTTATTAGGCTCAGTTAACTTTCATAGTATAGAATTCACTTTACTACAGGAGAGCCAAAGCACTCCTAAACATCCTCACACAAGAAAATAAATGAGAAGGGACACTTGACTGTTAAAGTGAAAAGCTGGGGTGCCTGGGTGGCACAGTGGATTAAGCATCAGACTCTTGGTTTCAGCTGAGGTGGTGATCTCAGGTCATGAGATCCAGAGCCTGACACTGGTTCTACACTCAGTGAGGAGTCTGCTTATCCCTCTCCCTGTCCATGCTTCTCTCTCTCTGAAGTAAATAAATGAACACAATCTTTAAAAAAAAAAAAAAAAAGACATGAAAACCCAGTTAGTTGGCTCCTTAGTTGGTGATGATTCAACTGATGAATATAAATTTAATTTAGAGGTAATCATAGACACATACAGATATCTGGAAAAATGTTAAAAGGTTCTGTATGGGCCAAAAAATTTAAAACATTGTTAACAGTAAACTATAAACTATATAGTCTCACTAAATCATTCATAGACAATTATAATATATATCGCATGCACACGCATTTATTGTTCCTCATCCTTTCCTATTTTAATTACTTACACAACATGTGAGAGAAAGCCTCAAGCTAAAATAGCTGTGTGATGACCTGGTGTAGTAAAACACGAACTCATGTCATATGGTCATTTTAAGTACATTTTACTTTCATTAGGTTTTTAAACTTTATTACTTCACTTCCCCTCTTTTTTTCACTAAGATCTTATTTTTGTACAGTTAAATTCAGCCATTGCAAGTATATAGTTTGATGAACTTTGGTAACTCTAGAGTCCGATGACCAGTACAATCATGATGTAGAATTCCCTTACCTTTAAAAATGTCCTTGTGCCCTTTGCATTGATTCTCTCCCTCCACCCTTAATCCCTGATCTTTCTGTCACTGTAGTTTTGCCTTTTCTAAAATTTCATATAAATGGATTCATACACGTGTATTCTTTTGTGTTTGATTTCTTTCTTGTATTTAACATGCTTTTCAGATTCAGCCATGTTGTAAGTCTATTAATAATTCATGCCCTTTTATTGCTTAATAGTATTCTATAACATGGATATATCAAAGAATCTTATTCACCAGTTGATGAACATTTGGGTTCCAGTTTTGGACTACTTCAATAACGTCATTAATTACGTGAACTTTAATATATATATGTGTAAATATCCTTGAGAAGACATATTTTCTGTTCTTTTGAGTAAACACCTAAAGTGGGGTTTCTGGTTCATACAATAGACAGTTTTAAGTTTATAAGGTACTGCCATACTATTTTCTAGTGGCTGTACCAATTTTCATTTTCACAAGCAATGTAAATAAATTCTAGTTATTCCACTTATGGACTGAATGTTTGTTGTCCTCTCAAAATTCATATGTTGAAGGCCTAACCTCCAATGAGATGCTACCTGGAGATAGGGCCTTTAGGATGGTTTAGATGAGGTTGTGAGATGGGGTCCTCATAATAGGTTTGGTGCCCTTTGAAGGAGAGACATAGCACCTAATTTACACTTCTTTTTCTAGTTTATTAAGGTGGAAGCTTATCATTAACTTGAGATTTTTTTTTACTACAGGCATTTGAAGTTTGATACTTCCCTTTCAGTGCCAATTTAGCTGCATTCCACAACAGAATATATTCTGTTTTCATTATTATTCACTTTACAATATTTTCCAATTTCTCTTATTTCTTTAAACCAATCTTTATTTAGAAGTGTGTTAACTTCCAAACACTTAGATTTTTCCTAGTTATCTTAATGGTTTCTAATTCAATTACATTATCATCAGAGAATATATTTTATATGATTTTAATCTTTTGAATTCACTAGAACATACTTACTGGCCCACAGAATATGGTCTATCCTGATGAGCATATCATGTGCACTTGAAAAGAATATATATATTCTGCCACTGTTGGGTGTGGTGTCCCATAAACATCAATCAACTGAAGATGGTTGAAACTGTTGTTCAAATCTTCTATGTACTTGCTGATTTTCTATATACTTGTTCTATTAGTTACTGTGTAGTTTTTAAATCTCCAGCTATAATGGATTTTTTGTTGTTTTCTCTTGAATCCTGTCAATTACTGTCTTAATGTATTTTGAAGCTATGTTAAGTAGCCACATACATATTTATGCTTGCTATTCCTTCCAGCTGAATTGACCCTTAATTATGAATCCCCCTATCTCTTGCAACATTATGCTTTCAAATCTATTTTATCTGATATTAACATAGCTAATGCAACTTTTTTTAAAACAATTTTATTTATTTGAGAGGGAAAGGGAAGAAGGGAGAGGAAAAGAGAGAGAGAGCACGTGCGAGTGCTTACATGAGCAGGAGGAGGGGCAGAGGGAGAGGAAGGGAGCCTGAAGGTGGGAAGGTGGGGCTCCATCTCAGGACCTTGGGATCATGACCTGAGCCAAAAGCAGACTCTTAACCAACTGAGCCAACCAGGTGCCCAAACTACTGTAGTTTTCTTAAGAAAGCAAACACTTACTGTTTGCATGGCATACCTTTTCAATGCATTCACTTTCAACCTATGTGTGTTTTTGTTATATTTAAAGTGTTTATTTTGGGTACCTGTATGGCTCAGTCATTAGGCATCTGCCTTGGGCTCAAGGTCGGATCCCAGGGTCCTGGGATTGAGCCCCACATCCGGCTCCCTGCTTCTCCCTCTCCCACTCCTCCTGTTTGTGTTCCCTCTCTCACTGTCTCTCTCTGTCAAATAAATAAATAAATAAATCTTTAAAAAAAAAAGGGTGTTTCTTTTGTTTTAATCATTTTGACAATCTCTGCCTTCTAATTTGAGTGCTTAGTCCAATTTGTTTAATGTTTAATTAACAGATTTAATGTTTAATTAACATTAAATCTGATTACTGGTTAGATTTAAAGCTACCATCATTACAGGTTATCTCTTTTTTGTTCCCTGATTCCTCTTTTCTTGCCTTTTCTGATTATATGAATATTATATTTTAGAATTCTAATATAATTTTCCTATGGAAAAGAGCTAAAAAAGTCTTCAATATTATTTTTCAATGTCCAAAGAATTACAATATACATTCTTGATATTTCACAATCCATTTGCTGTTAAAAATGTTCCGTTTAACCTAATATATAGAAATCTTGTCATCTTATAGGTGCATATCTTCTTATAGTTGTTATATGAAATACATTTACATATATTGTGAACTCCAGAAAATAATGTTATGATTTCATTTTTAAACAGCTATATATAGTTTATACAGAAATTAGAAAAAGAAAAAAATAATTTTTTGTATTTTCTCAACTAGTTTCCATTACCATGCTCTTCACTCTTTCTTGAAGATCCAAGTTTTCTGGTATCATTTTCCTTCAGCCTAAAAAAAATTCCTTCAGCCTTTAAGTATTACATGTCTGTTGGTGACAAGGTCTCTTAGGGTTTTTTTTTTTCTTTTTATCTAAAAATGTCTCAATTTCACCTTCATTCTTCTTCTTCTTCTTCTTTTTTTTTTAAGATTTTATATATTTATTTGAGAGAGATCATGCGAGGGAGTACAAGCACCTCCTCAGCTCAGCAGGGAGCTAACATGGGGCTTGATCCCAGGGTCCTGGGATTATGACTCAAGCCAAAGGCAGATGCTTAACTGATTGAGCCACCCAGTCGCCCCTCACCTTCATTCTTGAATGGTGTTTTACTAGATAAAAATTCTGGATTAACATTGTTTTCTTCTTTCAGTACTTTAAAGGTATTAATTTTCTCCTAGCCTCTACAGTTTTCCATAAGGAGTCAGCTGAATCAGATCATTGGTCCTTTTATGGTAAGTCTGTTGTAGTTTTCCAGGTACAGTTTCACCATGAGGTATCACGCTGTATGTTCCTTTGTGCTTACTCTGCTTGCTATTCATTTACTATCTTCATCTGCAAATTTTTGGCCAGTGTTTTTTCAAATATATATTTTTTTTCTACCTTATTCTCTTTCTTCTCCATCTGGTACTCCAACTATATGTATACTTGATCATTTGCTATAACTTAGCATGGTTATCCTAAGGCTTTGATCATTTTGTTCTCCAATCTTTTTTCTCTCTGTTCTCCATTTTGAATAATTTGTATTAGCTCATCTTCAAGTTCACATATTCTTTCCTCTCCCATGTCTATTTGATTGTAAAGTACATTCAGTAATTTTTTTTTAATTGCTGGAATTCTATTTTTCAGTTCTAGGATTCCCCTTTGGTGTTTTTGTTTGTTTGTTTGTTTTTATGAAAGTGCTTTCAAGCAGAGAAAATAGCACTTCCAAACTATTTTTTTAAATATTTTTATTTATTTATTTATTTGACAGAGAGCTTGCCTCCACCTTTGTGCTGCATGAACTGTCTTTAACCCTGGGCTACAAGGCCATGGAGATGGAATTTATTCTTATAGCTCCCCTTTCCCCAGCCTACACACTAGCATGAACTGTGCCCCCAACACTCCCAGAATCTATATGCTTTGTTCACTCTTTGGTATGTTTAGGTAGTTGCCTTTTGTATAACATTCAGGTTTTATAATACTTTTTTAAAAGATTTTATTTATTTGTCAGAGACAGAGGAAGGTAAGAGAGAGAGAGAGCACAAGCAAGGGGAGAGGCAGGCAGAGGGAGAAGCAGGTTCCCGCTGAGCAGGGAGCCCAATATAGGACTCGATCCCAGGATTCTGAGATCATGACCTGAGCTGAAGGCAGAGGCTTAACCCACTGAGCCACCCAGGCATCCCTATTTTCTACAGGGATTATTATCCAGTAAAACCTCAGTCCTTCATAGCCAGAAGCAGAAGTTAATTCACTCCTCAAAGTTTAAAAACTAAATCACAAACTCTCTATAAAAACAACAACAACAATAAACCATCTCATTAATTAAGGTAACTTTAAAGGATGCTCTCAAACTGTTTTCAAGTAAGAACACTCATCAGATTTACTCAGATAAGAAATAATTAGGACATCAATACATGTGTCCCAAGAGTCTCCTATGTGCTTACTACTGTGTTAAGGTGACATACAGAATGGTCTTCATGAGAGAATATAAACAGGAAGAACCACAGAAAATATAACTCATGAGGTGAATAATGGGAGGCTGGGGGCAAGGCAGAATAAAGGAATACTCTAAGTAACATTATTATAATAGAGCCAAATGGATCAATACGTAATAGAGGATGATGTAGTCGGTTATCAACAGTCCAGTGAAGAGCAAGACTTCACACAAAGAATCCATAAACCTACTGCATACACTAAGGCTCCCCAGCCACTGACTTTCTAAAAGCCCTGAGAAACATGCTTTTTTTTCTACAGACAGCATCCATCTAAGTTCTCTCATACAAGTGTCTTTCTTCCCTGGAAGAGAAGCAGGAGCAATCATGTACTACAGTGTTCTTCCCATTCTATGAACTACCTAATTATTCCTCCCCTCCTACCACCTAAGACTCAACAGCTAACAGAGCAATTTGGAGTACATATGTATGTATGTATGTACATATTTGAATATCAAAATTTCTAGGATTTCTAATGGACCTGAGGACTTATTTTCTTAGCAAATTAAAAGCTACCACTTCAGTCTTATACACTTGTATATGCTTATGTATGCTTGTCTTGTTCCAAAAGGAATTTAAAGAAGCAAATTAAGAATATAATCTTTCAAGGTAAAAAACTCAGAAACTTTAAATATATGTAAAATTAAGCAAAACAAGGGCATCTGGGTGGCCCAGTCAGTTGAGAGTCTGACTCTTGATTTTGGCTCAGGTCCTGATCTCAGGGTCATGGGATGGAGCCCCACATTGGGCTCCATGCTCGACAGGGCATCTGCTGAGATTCTCTCTCTCCCTCTCCCTGTATCCCAGCCTCCACTTGAGCTCTCTCTCTAAAATAAATAAATCTTTTAAAAAATTAAGCAAGGCAAAATATGAATAGAAAAACGGAGTGGTTCTTTTTATAAATTTGTAAAACCCCTTTTTATAGAGATTCAGTCTTGTTTTGCTTTAAATAGTGTTTCCCTCAGTTTTGTAGAATCAAAAATAGTAGGTCTGAATTATAAATTGTTCTATTTGAAGATGTGCATATTTTCAATATTCACATGGTAGATAAAAGCTAGTTTACTAAGCATACTCTAACAATAGGAAAAGTCTTTCTTAAAAAGTACAAGAGGTAGAGTGAGTGCCCTATTTATTCATACATCCTCACTCATAGGCACCTTTTATCAGTTCATATAATACAAAATGTTTCTAATATGATATATGTGTAGACACCCAGGTTAAAGACAGAAATGCTTATAACTGTCAGCTAATTATTTCAATACAGTGAAATAGCTGTTACTGAGTCTTATAAGACTGAAAATGCTTTTAATACAAAATATAAGGTTAATGTGTCCTTTAAAACATGACATATTTTATTTTCAATAAAATAAAATTCAATAAAATTTTATTTTCAATAAAATATGTAGCCTTTTTTACAGTAAGCACCTAAATATACTTTGCTAACTTTCTCAGGTCCTAGTGAACTCCACTGTACACAAATCTGTGCCAGTATATAATTAGCTAGAAAGTCATGTCCAAAAGCATTAGTTCTCAAAAGCTTCCAAAGGACCTTACTTTAACACATCTTATCAACAATGTGGTCCACAAGTGTTCTATCCAATATGACAATCACCAGCCACATGTGGCCATTTATATTTAGAGATAAATTAGCTAAAATTAAATACAATTAAAAAGTCTGTCACACTAATCACATTGCAAGTCCTCAATAGTCACATGTGGCCAGTGGCTACCCTAAAAGCAGAAATTTAGAGCATTTCTATGACTGCAAAACTTTTCTTGGACAGTGTTGGTATGGAGGCTCAGCTCAGGAGAGAGAGAAAGGCTCATCTAGAAGACTTAAAGATTCTGACAATAGCTAAAATTCTAGAATGTCTTTCTTCTCCAATATTTATTGAGTTTCAAAATTCAGAGCAATGAATTAATACCTATCTCATAGTAACCTAAATTCTGTAGCAACACTCTTACTCTGATTTTATTAGCATTCTTTCTAAGGTCTGTTATAGAGAATTAAGAAAAGGAAATTCAGATCCCATTATTAAAAGATCATATCTTTGGGGCACCGAGGTGGCTCAGTCAGTAGTTAGGTGTCTGACTCTTGGTTTTGGCTTGGGTCATAGGGTTGAGCCCTTTGTTGGGCTCCACACTTCAGCACAGAGTCTACCTATTCCGGCCCTCCCCGTACTCACACACTCTTAAATAAATAAATAAATAAAATCTATTAAAAATAATTTAAAAATCATGCCTTTGATATAGTTGTAATCACAGCAGGGATACAAACATTTATATAATAAATGTAATTACCATTAAAATTCACGTTTTTAAGAAGGTATAAAATATATTATGTGAAAAATTAGTATTATGATATAGTCATAGGACCCAACAATATCCTTTTACACAGAAATCTATCAAATATCTAGGTGAGTCACATAATAATTACCAAATATCAGATAAGTTACCTGCCTAATATTATGTTGTTCTCTTTAGGAGTACAAAAGATAAAATCAATAAAAGCTTCAGAAACACAAAAAGGTGGTACAGGAAACAATCTGTAGCAAACAGAAGGTTCAGTTCAAAGGTTTTCAATTATTTTAATAAATATTTGCCATAATCTTCTGAATGTAGTAGTGTCTGCTAAGGTTTATAAGCCAATATTTTAAATGTCTCATTTACTATGCAGTAATTACACAGAGCCAGATTTAAACAAGGCAACCCACACATTTTTCATTGCCAAAATATGTTAAGGTTAAAAACAGATGCTGCACTTTTTCTGCCAAACCTCTGAAAGTTTATCATTTTGAAGTAAAATTAATATACAAATAAGGTAATTAGGTAGACAAAAAGGTGACAGCAATAATTTTGTTAGATTTCTGATGGATGATTTTCAAAATAATATTATTTGTGTATTTTATACGAAGAGAATGAAAACCTTTATATTTTAAAAATAAATTTTATAAGAAACAGACCCTCACTCCAAAGGTGACTTACTGAATCATTCCGACCGAAAAAGGTATATATTGCATACAAGTAATAATCAAATAGCTGAGACATGAAATGGATAACATCAAAGGCAATTGGCTTAAGAATGTTCATCATCTGCATATATTTACCTGAAAAGAAAAAAAATCAAATTTAGAAAAAAATTAAAATCTGTTAGTCTATTATTATAAAGAAACAATTTAAAAAACCACTTTACCAAAACATATATTTTTAATGAACTATTACATTCCTCAGTGCCTAGCCATGTGTCAAGTAGTCAGTAATCATTAGTGACTAGTGGCTACTATATTGGATAGCACAGATACAGAACAGGTTCATCATCTTGGAAAGTACTGCAGGACAGCACTGATCCATATACTACCCACAAAAATGTTTTTATATCATCATATTTTACTGTTTGTCAAATATTCATGGAATCTATGCTCCTCTACAAATGACACTGCACAAACACATAACACAGTTCCACATTCTTGGAGATTCCATTTAAAATAATTTTCTCAAAAATGTTTAGGTATAATAAAACAAAAGACAATGTACTTGAGATAAAGCATTTTCCCCATAAGCTTATGTACACACAGCAAAAGTAAAAAAGCAAGAAGAAAAAGGATACATGGAAGGCACTTCCTATTCCCCTGAATCCTAGCCCTGTGGAATCTTGTGTCAGAGGTCAAGAACATTTCTTTATCATTACAGCATTCAAGAGCTCAATACTCTCAAAGTGCCAAGAAAATGTCCTCCTCAGTTCCTCCTTTGGGAGATGCTATTATTACAATCTCTTTTCTCTAAACATATGATACAGTTAGGGAAAAGAAATTTAAAAACCAAAATTTCTGCATTTATGAATTTGTTAATGTATTTGAAGGGTACACGGGCGATGGGCTGAATCAAATAATAAATAGTAACAAGCCCCTAATTGTTACTGTTTCATGGGAAATAACAGGGAAAGCAGCACATCCATAAAAAAATGCTCTTCTGCAGAAGATGTTAAAACAGGCCATTTGCCTAATTTCCAAATAAGCAAATAATTCAGGTGCTCGCTCTACTTAATGTAACTGTTATAAATTTTAAATTGGTACTACTGAAGACACCATGACTCAAGAGAAACACATTAACTGCAGTAGAAAAAAATGACAAATTTACTCTAATGGAAATGTCTACTAGCAAAACCATTTCTTTATTATTTAAGAACTCCATACAGCTGTCTTAATTTACATGAGCAATGATTCTAAATAATACTCAGTCAGGAAGACACATATATACACCAAAAAGTAGAAACCATTCAACTCATATTCTATTCTTACTCTTATTTACAAGTCTATTGTTTCAGAATCATCTTTTATTTCGCACATTTTTAAAAAATCACTAATGAAAAATATTTGAAAATTATGCTCCTAGAACATTCTGGATCACTAGCAGATATTTTGTCAACTACAAATATACAGTTTTAAACTGCAACTACATACACATAAAATAATGTGGCGCTGTGGAAAAAAAAGAGAAAAAATACTATGTTACATTATTTTAATCTGTAAAAGAAAAAAAGAGAGATAATAAGTAAAATGAGGTAGAATGCAAATATCTGGGTTGATAAATATCCAGAACACAAGGCTTCTCTCCATCACTAATAAAAAGATAAGCCACTGTTCATATAATTAATCTTAAGAAAGAATATATAAATGAATGAACAGATAAAAGCTATTTTAAATGTTGCATTCAAAAAAAAACTAGATTAAAAACCCACTACTCTAAAAATTTTTTTAAACATATTTATATTCATTTATTCATTGAATATTATCAACAAAGACTCTCTGGAGTCTTACTATGTCGTTGGCTTTTGTTAAGACACAAGGAATTAGGGTCTCTGCTCTCACAACTTAAATGGTCGCACAAGGAAGGCAGCCATTGATATTCAGGCTGCTGGCATATTAAAAGGTGTAAGAAAAGGAACTCAGTCTTTCCAGCTCATGAGGGCACAGCAGGCCTTCATAAGCCTGAGAAGGCTTATGCTCCTCCTCAGAATTACTGAATTAAAGGAATTTTACAGTGGATTAAAGCCTGTACTATGAAGAGAAAGGGATGAGGATGTAAAGGTGAGTAGGCATGACCAGAAAATGAGAAATTTCAAAAAATTTCTAAACCAGAGGTTGGCAAATCTTTTTTGTAAAGGAACAGAGCACAGAGTTTATGCTTTGCATGCTGTGGCAACTACTGAGCTCTGTTGGTCCCCATTGCAACCACTCAACTCTGCCTTTGTAGCACAAACGCAGCCACAGACAACATACAAACAAATGAGCATGGCTGTGTTCCAATAAAACTTTATTTTATAAAAACAGGTAGCCTAAGAGATTTGACCTGCATGCTGTGGTGTCCCAACCCCTGTCTGGATATGGGAGCAGATTGATGGCAAAAGGCAAAGACGACCATGAAGGAGGTGAAAGCTATTCTTGTAGGATGGTTATTGCTTAGATTCAGTGGGTAGAGCAAGAGGATATGAAAAAGAAATGCAGCTGAAAAAGGATAGATACCTGAAGCCCAGATATGGGATAAACTACCAGTTAGCATGCCTTCCTCTACCACTATCCCTCACCGACATCAGAGCACAGGTTGCCAGGCTGTTTCCACAGACAGAAACAAAAGAAAACAAAAACGTTTGGATTTCTCTCTAAAAGAAGGAAACAGGGGCACCTGGGGGCCTCAGTCTATTAAGCCTCCGTGCCTTTAGCTCAGGTCATGATCCCAGCCAGAGGGGGGACTGAGCCCCGCACAGGGCTCCCCACTCATCAGGGAGTCTGCGTCTCCCTCTCCCTCTGCCCTTTCCCCTGCTCCTTCTCTCTCTCTCTCATTCTCTCTCTCAAATAAATAAAATCTTTAATTATATATATATATATATGAAGGAAACAAACCAAACAAAAAGATGGAGCAAACTTTAAAAAATAATAAATTACAAAGATGAAGGCTTCTAGGATAGATGTTGGTACCACAGATGAAAATCTACCTAATTGGAGAAATTTGAGGATCTGTCCCCCTAAGATAAAGACTACTAGTAAATCCACCCAGTCCTGCCCTGCTCTATACAAAGTCCCCACTCAGGATTCCTACTGAGAAGAAAAGGGGTAGGGAGAGCTAGCTCTCATTACTCAGCAGGGGACCCCCAGGCAGCACCACAGCTGCCTTGGACTTCTATTTTGGATATGAATAGGTCATCAAAAATCAGTAGGCCCAGGAGGAAAACTCAGAGAGTAAAACTAAAAAGAAAAGCTGATCCCAGAGAAAACAACTAATTCAACCTATACAACTAATTCAAGCTATAATAATTATGTAAAAATAGTATAGCAGGAAAATATGGGAGGGAAAAACAGAGAATATGGAAGGGCTCTTTAAGGTTTTAAAAGTAATTTTTAATATTAAAAATTAAAGAAAATAATTGAAAAAAGGACGTCTTTAGAAGGTACAGCAAAAAGACAAAACTATGGAAAACATTACAGAAAATATGGGAGACAGGAAGGGGCCAATCTAAGGGACTAAACATTTGACCAACAGGAAATCAAAGGAAAAAGAGGACAGAGAAAATGGGGAGGTGGAAATCATCAAATAAATAGTAGCATTAGTCACAACTGAGGAGCACAAGAGCCTTCAGACTGAAAGGGTTGCGAACTACCCAACACACTTAATGAAAAACAACACACACCTAGACAGATCACTAGAGAATTCTGAAACATCAAGGGAATAAATACCAAAAACTTTCAGAGAAAGAGAAAAAAGAAATTCATCTACAGTAAAATGAACAAAACACTAGAGGTTTCAAGTTTCTAAGGAAAAATAATTTTTAATCTACAATTCTATACATAGCTCAATTGTCATTCAGTGAAAGGGCAGAATACAGACATATTCAGACTGACAAGAATTCAAAACGTTTACCACTCATCACCCTTTTTTGAGAAATTACAACAAGAAGAAAGGTAAACAGAAACAGACCAAGAAACTGTCTGCACGCTGGTGGCAGGGGAACTTGGGGTAGGAGAATGCCGCTTTTCATCACGACCTCTTCTTTACTATTTACTGTGCTACGGTGAGAATACTGCCTTAATAAAAAAAAGTACAGCATGGCTCTGGAGTTAGCCTGCCTGGTTTAAAAAACATGGCCAGTGGATAAGATGTGGTTCATTCAGCTGCATTTCACCTTCCCTTTCTTCCTTTCTAGAGTTTCCTAGAGAGGAAAGGTAGGAGGAATGGACACAGTATGCTTTGAGAATAGGGAGGAAGCTTATTTAATACCCAGATTGATGCCAGGCTGGCCAACACTCCAGGAAGGAGGGCCTCAGGCCCCTTGCGAAGAGGGCTCTCAGCTTCATGGAAGAAAGAATTCAGGAGCAAGCCCTTTAGAGGAAGGGACAAAGATTTATTAAGCATAGAAGTAAGAAAGCAACTCCTTCATAGACAAGGTAGCAGTCTCTCCTCCCAGGTGAGGAAAAGGACCCCCACTTTGCCTCTAAGGAAGGGTTTTATAAGTTTTATTTAAGTTAGCTAATGGTACAGGGAGGGGTTTACTCTTTAACTTTGGGTTCAACATTCACATTGGGCAGTTAGTTTTTCCATTATCTTAAGGTTATGGAATTACCCACAGGGAGCAATTTTAAACATGTCCAGGCTGTGTGGCTCTTATTGACAGAGGGAGTGTGTCTTGTGGTTTCCCAGGAGTCTGATCTTATGATTCTTCATGACTTACTGACTTTTACGTTCACGAAAATGGTTTTACTTTGGTGAATTTGTCTTCCAAGCCTCCCTTCCCTCCTGCCTCAAGATAACTGAGATAAGCACCTCTTCCCAAATGATCACTAGTGAGAAGTTCTTATTCTTGCTTCCAACCTATACTGTAACCTCCCTGAACTTCGTCCGGGTATAAGAATTAACTTTCCTCATTTCCTCTCCTGGTTGTGAAGCATGAAAAGAACTTACTGGCTCTAGGATCAGACAATTCAGGTTCTACCAGTTAGAAGCTGGCATGACATTAAGCAAGTTATTTATGTCTGGACTTAAATGATTTGGTGTATAAAAAGGGTACCATGAAGAATTCATAAGAAAATGCACATAAAGTGTTTTACAAAGCTTCTAACAAGGGAGGAAGAAATCTTAGCTACTGCTGTTATTTTTAAGTAATTATAATTATGATGAATGCAATGAGGGAGAAGTAAAGAGTGCTACGTAAAAGAAATCTAACCTGTTGAGGAAAAGCTTCACAAGGGAAGCACTGTTTAAACTATTATCCTAAAATCTGGACTGTGAGTCCAGTACACTCATGGGCAGAAGCCACAGAGAGAAAGCTATCAAGGAATAGCACAGAGGAGAACCACAACCTAGAGGAACAACGGGCCTGTCTTACCCAGCTCATTAGCAGGGGGCACAGAGAGCAGTGATCACCACCTGAAAGGTGGCCCCGGGGGAACTCAATTAGTGAGCCCCCACACCTCTGCAGAGGAGTAAATACAAGGGTACAGAGAAAGCACTGTAAGTGTGTGTTCCTCCACTGTGGATCAGGACAAGAGAGGAGGAAAAGATGTTTCTCCAATAGTCAGGATGTTAAAAACTAAGCTAAGGTGTGTCAGTCCAATATATTGGGCACCTACGAAAGTGAAAAGTGCTTGGTTAGATGCTCTATATGCAGCAAAAGTGACTCCAACTCCAGATGTTTTCATCTGTAGGAGCTGAGGATCTGATGGGGAAGAGCAAGAACAGAATCCAAGCTGGAAGGATGTTCATTATTCTTATCACAGTACACTAAGTAGAGACATCATTATTGGACATAAATAGCACATAAAAGTTAACTGGACATGCTATAAATGAGGCATAAAGGAAAGGAAGGAAAAGTCAGTTCAGCTCAAACAATTTATTTTTATTTATTTATTTTTCAGCTCAAACAAGTTAGAAAAATGCACTGAACAAGGAAGTGAGGACCAGAGTAAAAAATTAATATGTCTGTTACCTAAGCCCTTAGCTTTTATTCCATTCTTTGAGAGCTTTTATTCTATTATTTTACTCTGTTATTCTATCACTATTTTGTTATTTATTTTTATTATTGTTTGTATATTCTATGTTAGCCCTCCACATACATCTCCAATATCATTTTCTTGTACACTGTACTGAAGGATAACACTTCTTGGAACATTCTCTCAAAATACCACATTGTATATACAGCTACCAGCTCAGAAAGGGTTTTTAAACTGTTTAAAAATATTACCTATAAATGACAAATAAAATGTAAGTATTTTTTAGAGAAACAGATATACAGGAATGTAGTCTAAATTAAACAATGATAAATTTTTTTCTTATACACTGCATATGAAAATACCAAGTTTTTTTTTTTTTTTTTTTAAGATTTTGTTTATTTATTTGACAGAGAGATCATAAGTAGGGAGAGAGGCAGGCAGAGAGAGAGAGAAGGAGAAGCAGGCTCCTCACTGAGCAGAGAGCCCGATGTGGGACTCGATCCCAGACCCTGGGATCATGACCTGAGCCGAAGGCAGAGGCTTTAACCCACTGAGCCACCCAGGTGCCCCTGAAAATATCAAGTTTCTTAAAAGATGACTTTATTCTGGTTTTATGTTAAATCTGGATGCATGATGTGCTGGTGTGTTATTTTTTTCAGCTGCTAAAGTAATAATTTTGTCCTAAGGCCTGTAGTTTTTAAGAAGCATGGATTCTGGCAACCTATCTTCTGCCCCTCTCAGACCTATCATATCCACTCATGTGCAAGCTGCCTCCAGGAGAGAGAACCTTGAATAGCAAGGCTATTTCAGTGATGAGACACATTCCTTAAAATTTCTCTGCTTCTGTCTGCAAGAAACTGTCAGGCTGACAGAATTTTCTCTTTACACAAGCAAGCATTCTGATTAGTTCTCTGCACTTGTGAAGGGCTCCCTGGGCCTTTCTAACAGATTTAGGTACCACCTGGGGCTGGGAAGCCCCATTAACACTTTTTTTTTGTTTAATCTCTCCTAATTACCTGCCAAATAAATACTACTTGAAAAGGATATTTTAAATATGCCTTTAATGTTCTAAAATGTGCCTCCCAACTACTGAATAATTAGTTCCTTCATCTTCCCGGGCACCCAAAATTAATCAATCTTATTTGCACAACTGTACTTCTGGCTTTTTAAGAAGAGACATTACCTTTGCCCGTTTATTATCTTCAAGCACCTCTATGCAATAACAGGGGATAGAATAGCATTTACTGGTTGGAGACCCCTTAGTGAGTGGTTCTCTTAAAGTTCTATTTTATGAATATGTACAAACTGAAGATAAAGACATCCCAGGGAGAGAAAGTGGTAGGCATAAAAGTCTATTGGAGGGAATAATGGAAGCACCTAATCCCAGCTCTAAATGGGAAGACCTGAGAGTTAAAAGCATACTAGGCATTGCTACCTAATTGCAATTCCAGTAAAAGATCTGGTGGTGGCAAAGGCTGAAATTACAATGGTTAGATTCTCTTCACTGAGTAAGGTGTTATTCAGGACTGTTCTGCTTTATAGGGTTGACATACCAAAGGCACATAATACAAGTTTTCTCAGTTGCTTAAGTCCACTATTAGAAAACAATGTCCACTATGTCTATCAGTAATCCTCAGGTAAGAATTTGTGTTACTGACTTCTGAATTTAGCACCAAGAGCACATTTCTATTGTTATTTGATCCCCTTCTTGCATAATGAGAAGAGCAGAATGCACTGTTTCTTCATTTCCTTATGTCTACCAAGAAGTGAAGATTTGCATTTGTTCTCCCCATTTAACTGAATGAAAAATTATTTCCCCCTCCTCAATTTTGTTTTAGTCTTATATTTGATTTGATTCTACTAAATATATGTCTTTTAGAGTAAAAGTAACATGACGAGCCCTAGCTCTTTTTGAACTAGGTGAGGTTAAAAAATATAAACTCCCACTTCCATGGGGTTGGCTAAACTATTTTCCCCAATTATCTCTACCCACTCCCCTTCCCTGTAGGAAGGAATCCAATGCCCTTATCCAATGCCCTGATCTTGTACTGCCCTCCCTGGGGCAGAAGTGTATTTTTCTCTCTCCAATAGTCAAGCATGAGTTGCCAGAGAAAGTCGGGGTGCCACATCAGAGAGGAAGTCTTAAGAGTCATAACATGGTTTGGTTCTTACTCTTTTCCCCATGTCCCAAACTGGTGTTATTTTTTTCAGTCTGCACCTCAGAATGACACATGGAACAGAACTAAGGTGATGAAGAGCCACTATGCATCATGTCAACTTTCATGGTGTTAGGGTGGTTTGTTACCACAACATAACCAGGCAAAAGATGAATTCATTAAACTACATCTCAAGTAGCGTGTTCAGAAACCAAAAACTACAGTGAATCCAAAAGGCTGAGGAAGATGACCAGGATTTTGGAATATTTATCAGTGAGAACCACATAAGGAAAATGAGCACAATAACCCTGAAGAATGAACTGGGGAAGCATAAGGGAAGAAGGACAGTGTAACTACCACCCATACCTGAAAAGTCACCACAGGGAAGAACAGGAGAACAAAGCACAGATTTACTCTTTTTGCTTTTTTTTTTTTTTTATTTGTCAGAGAAAGAGCGAGAGCAAGCACAGGCAGAGGCAGAGGGAGAAGCAGGCTCCCCGCCGAGCAAGGAGCCCGATGTGGGACTCGATCCCAGGACGCTGGGATCATGACCTGAGCCGAAGGCAGCCGCTTAACCAACTGAGCCACCCAGGCGTCCCTCTTTTTGCTTTTAAAGGTATAACTGAGACCAACAGAATTACAGAGAAAAAAATTCTGGTTTATCACAAGGAGGAGATTCCTACCAACTAAATCAGTTTAATAATAGAATGAGTAGTCTTGCAAAATAATCTGTATCCAAAAACTGTGAGACATGAAACAAAGGCTAGTTGGCCACCACAACTTAGGGGCATTAGATAAATCCTAGTTTTATAGGAATTTACACCAGATGATCTCTCAGAACCCTTCGAGTTTTGGTTCTATAAATTCCATACAGTAACTCATGATGCTATGTTCTGTTAGCTCTCTTGGATAAAGAAGAAAAGCTAATTTCCCTGGCAATGATCAGCGAAAAAACACTTTTCATAATCTGTCATTTTTCTGTGTGTCATGAAAATATATCTTTTTTCTTTTCCTTCCAACTCATTACTTCTTTTCCACTATTTTTCCTAAAGGAAGTGGGACTTCTAAGAAACATTTTGTCTACTTTATCCTATTCATAAATGAAATTTAGAAATTATCTTCAAGAACACAGACCATTTTATCAGAGCCAAGAGTAATCAAAGCAGGACATTATCATCTCCATATACATGGAATACAGAGTTTTTTTTTTTTAATAGAACACATTAAAATACCTGACTGGTATAGATGACTTAATTAATTTGAGAAGATATCTCTATAACTTATTTGTCAAATGTACAGACTTACTTGTGAGGTATAAAGGTTAAGATGGCATATAAAATGCAGAAATACTGACATTAAAAATTCCACATCATCTTCAAACCTAAATATTTTAAATGGCATGTCTTCATGTTACTTGCCTTCTACAAAATCATCAATAAAGGTCTTATCTGTAATAAAAACAACTCTTCCCATGGTGTGAGCATTTAGCTTACAGAACTCTTGTGTCTGAAAATGTCAGAAGATCACTATTCACTCTGCCTATCTGACAGGAAGATTGTGAAGATCAATGAAACAATTAAGCACAAAATATTGTGTAAATGTAAAATGGGCACTATCATCATCCTACATATACCTCCAACTCACATAGAGAATTTTTCATTACATTTCAACTAATTGTGATATTTTAGAAAAATAGAAAACACAAATACTAAGTAGTTAACTGAAAAAGAAAAACTAACATTAATGATAGTATTATACTATTTGAACAATTAGGATGAGAAAGTACTGACATAGGACAATCTTAAAACCTTCCTTGTAGAGGGCACTGGAGTATACAATGAAAACCCCAATAAGTACAAAAGTAGACTAATTTAACTAGTAATGCTTTTTTTAAAAAAGGTAGCTACTTACCAACAAGTCTTATTACATTCAATGTTGTATTTGTTAAGATGGGTGCATTCACTTTATTTAGACTATAATCTGACTTCTTCCTGCTTTTTAGAGTTTCTCTAGAAACGCTTAATATGGAAAAACAAAACAGAGTTGCAGTTAGGGTTGTCAACTAGTAAATCAGTAAGTAACTCCAAGTAGGATCTATCCTTCATTCACTAATTAGTTACTGAAACTGTTACCATATGTCAGGTGGGGATATAGAGATGATCCTCCTGTCCTTAGAGAGCTTACAGTCCAGAGTGGAAGAGAGATTTATAAGCAAAGAAAGTACTATAATGTATTTCTTTGATTGTAAGACAGTCATTATCAACCATTAAAAGAAGCTGTGTCACTTAAAAAAAAAAAAAAAAAAAGAGGTTCCAGTGAAATTATATATCAAATGTACCAAGTATTCTGATTTCAGACCTATAAATATGAAAAAACACCCTCCTTAGAATCTAAATCTAATATCTAAAGTATGGGGGAACATGACAGAGTCTGGGGTTGGGGAGGACACCAGGTTCAAGGAAAAAATTGAAGATATATGGTTAAGTACACAAAAAGGGGGGGTAATATGTAATAAGGTCAGAGGTAGGAGAAGTGAGTGTGCTCAGAGAAGCACAAAGAGTTCACATGGAGAATGAGTGGACTGAGGGAAAAGTGACATGAAAAAAGATAAGAAAGGGCCAGACCACTGAAGGCAATCAAACCTAAGGAGCATGAACCTAACCCTGAAAGCAAATTTAATCAGGAAAATGACATGAACAAATTTGTATATAAGAAAAAAAAACACCTAAATTTGCATGCAAGAGGGATGAGGAGAGAGCAAAACTAGAGACAGAAAGCCAAGGTAAGGGGGCAGAGCCAATAATCTGACACAGAGATGATTTTTGCATGAACCTCGATGGTAGCAGTGAAATAGAAGAAATTTTGAAAAATCAAGAGACACTTTGAAGTTGGAATTGATACTAATTGACTGAATGAAGCTCATAGTTTATATTATTCATAGTTTTTAGTGGTAAGATAGAACAGTTTAGGAGGGTAACTGTCTGCATAACCTTACCAAAAATGCAAATATATACACATATACCAGCAGATACTATCTTACATGTTCATTTCAGTCAGAGGTTTTCTTTCAACCAGAATAGACCCGCAAGATCCAATGAAGAAGTCCAACAAAACAGTTCTATTCTGTTCATAATGGACCATAGATGGATTTAAACATCACACATACATGAAAACCAATGGAAACAATTATTTCCAATTCAAATATCTACAATCACATGAGTTGCTCATTTTCTGAGGAGAGAGATTATATCAAATAGGTTTTTGAATTTACTAGGTATTGACTAGGTACTTTGGGGGTAAAAGGTAGGGCAAAATATACTTAAATCTATCATTAAAAATTAAGTGTACTTGTGGTCACTAAATGTCTTATACTTAGTCATGAAATTAACTCACTTATATTTAAGAATCAGGTCCATTTAAGAAGGAGAAGGTGACATATTTCTCCTTCCTAAAAAAATCTTTAAAAAAAAAAAAAAGAAGAAGGAGAAGGTGACAAAAAATTCTTATGTAATTATGATAGTTTTTGCAGAGGACAGTTTATGACAGAAACAAAACAACGAGGACAAAGGAACCTTAACAGAAGGCCCAAACAGTGATTGTAATTGACCTTGAAAAGATGAGTGGAGATTTTCTGTATTTCCTAGACTGAGGTAGGAGGAATTCCCCCTGCAAAACAAATAACTACTCTCCTCCTTGAGGTTTTCTAACCTATGTGAAGCTGGAATTGCCTCCAAAGGCAGTATGATTGTATAAACTAGAAGTTTGTTTTTCTGGAAAAACCACTGCTCTCTAAATTAAGAGCACTTTGATTATGCCCAATATCAAAAAACTACATTTCCAATCTTTCAGCAATCATTTAAAAACATACACACTTTTGTCACATGACATTAAAAGTTAAAGAAATATTTAACTTTTGTTTTTTTCTAACCTTTAAATGAAATCTTTATTTAAATGCATAACATAAAATATGAAATACCATACAATATAAGAACATTTACCTTTTCACAGGTGCATCACCTGTTTGCTCATCCACATAATCTCGTTTCAGTTCCTCAGGAACATCACTGTCACTGTCATACTCCTGATAAGCACTTTTTTCTTGTTCATCAGATTCATACTGAAGAAAACACAGTATATTCAACAATGAGTATGAACAGCCAACTTTTCTCAGAGTCTTTCAACATAATAAGAGTATCCAATTTTTAAGAAGTAGTTTAGGGAAGAAAGCTCTTAATAACTCAGCTCTAATTGTGCTATCAAGAATATTAACTTTCCATTTGCTTCTCTCCACCCAAGAAAAAAAAAAAAGAAAATACAAACATTTTATGCCTACAAAGACTTCTCCCCCAAAGATCAAATCTCCATAAAAAGAAGACAAACAAACAAACACAAATATCATGCTATGTCTTTACGAGAGGAAAAGAGTGTACATTTGACCAAAAAAAAAAAAAAAAAACAAAAACCAACAACAACCAAAAAAACCTCTTCTCTTCCCCAAAGTGGTTTCATCACACTTATTTCCATTTTGCTAATTCACCATAAAGAGGTTGAGTATACAGTTCTGGCACTGTGGAAATGTTAATTCAGTGTAGTAAACTCTTATAACACACATGCTAATGTCCTAATTCACTATGATGAGATTTAATTCCAAGGGAGCCTTAGAAAATCACACTGAACACTGAGAGGCTACTGAGAGCAAGGATGAAAATGGCAGATTTCCTCTTGAGAGGAAGGGTGACTTCCCAACACTGTCATCATCTTTATGGCAACATGGCCCTGTGACAGCATGGTGGGGGCGGCAGTGGTGTCCATGCACAGGATAGAAAGCAACAGCAGCAGCATTATCACTTAATATTATAAATTGATATGATTAAGTCATGGCTAACATTTCTTGAATGTTAAGTGCTAAGTGCTTTCATAAATTTTCTCACTGAATCTTCAGAGCAATTCTATAACAAAGTTTTATTCCCATATGCTAATTGAAGAGATGAATATGAAGACAACATGAAAGGAAGTCGGTCCCCTAATTCAAACACCATTTTTTGAGAGCTTAAAGCAGTGTGACAGGTCATAGTAAGATGTGGACCCTGACTTTCAAGGACTTATGTGGTACCTGGGAAGATTAGATCACGCATTAATAACTGGAAACAAGCATTCTAGGCATTCTCACCCGCTTGTACACACTGTGATCCTGATAACATTCAAAAAGGGGATCCACACACAGCAGGCTCTCCTGGCTATAACAAAAAGCTTCGTAATTCCACAGTACAAGAGAGCCTTATTTTTGAGGATTCCATATTTTTGCAAATTTCCATACCTGCTCAATTTTATTTGTAACCCCAACATTAATACTTGTGACACTTTCACAGTCAGTCATGGATATGTACAGAGTATGCAGAAACTTTTGAGTTATCCAACATGCACATTCCTAGCTGAGTCCAAGCAAGGTGACACTCTACCTTCTTGCTTCAGCTTTCCTACTTAAACAAATGTCCTTTTCATAGTCTAGTGCCAAATTAAAAAAAAAAATGTGCTTTTTTGCTGGTGATTTCCCTGTTTAGAAAGGCCCCTAAGTGTAGGACTTAAGTTTTGTCTAGTGTTCCTAAGTGCAAGACTGTAATATGTTTTGTGGCAAAAATATATATGTTAGATGAGCTTCATTTGGGCAGGAATTCTAGTGCTGTTGGCTGTGAGTTCAACGTCCAATACTGTATATTAATTTAGATGTCTTCAAGCAAAAGCCCACATAAAACAAGGTTATACACTGATTAGTTGATGAAAATGTTGTGAACAAAGGCTCACAGGAACCCAATCCTGTATTTCACTCAGGAACAATGGTTCTGTATTTGTTAATTCAGTGTCCAGAGGGACTTTATAGAACACAACTGCCAAGAATAATAAGAATCAGATGCTACGTGATATTTAAATTAGCAAATTACCACTACAGACGGATATATCATTTCAAAAATACTGAAAAGATTTTTAATTTCTCCCAGTTTAGTGTACTTTAGAGAGGAAAAGGATCAGTAAGAATCACTAAATTACAATTGAAATTTGGCTTACTATGAAATAATTTCTACTTCATGATAAAACGTAGTAACAATACACTTTCATGGCAATATTTTTTTAAATTATAGCTTCACCAAACAAAAAAGAAAATGCCAATACTGAAATACATATACAAATTCAACAGATTTTCATCAAATCTGAACAGTTTTCACTTCAACATCATCAGATCTAAAATAAAAATCATACAGGGTCCTCTGGAAATGATGAAGATCAGAAGGACCCATACAAATTAAATACTGTAAAAACACAGATAACTGTGAACTAAACATTCACTCATTGTAAATATAGGAAAACTGAGGGTCACAGAGGTAAAATAAATTGCCAAGGGCCACACAGTTAATAAATACTAAGGGTGATATTCATTCAAATCCTTCAAATCCTTTCCATTAACTCACACAACCTGAGGTTTATATTGTGTTTTTTGAGCTGCTCAAAGTGTTAAAACATTGTACTTCTAAATCCTAAAAACATCCCTGCTGGGTAACCAGGTAAGACGTTACTCTCTCTCAGATAAAGGGACTTGGAACAAAATGATTCGGATGCCCAAGCTGAGAACTAAATGCAGATGATCTATTCCCTCATCCATCTATCCAACGAATCACAGAAATATGCAGTGAAGAAACTATACCCCTACCCAATTTGGCAATCTAGTAAGAACACACAGCAACCTAATAGGAGTACAAAGTAAACATAAAGCCCAAATAAATGTATTTTTCAAAAGGACATTTTCAAGAAAGCATGCTGTAAAGCCATTACTGTAGAAGTGGTATCACAGGTAGGAAGGTAGGTGCTAAATGGATAAATAAATCTAGCTAATTACCTTCCTCACTGGGTAGAACACTTTTCAATAAGAAAATCTCACTACGTTCCACAATAGGTTTAAGAATACTACATACCCCATTAGAAGCCAGGACATCTTCTGTTTCTTCATCTTTGTGGTTGGCCTGAATTTCAAATGGATTCCCATCACTACAGTACTGCTCAAACAAGGTCACTGTTTTTGAGGATGTTGAGGCTGGCTGCTTACTAGGGGAAACTGATGGGGAACGTGACTGTTCCATGAATTTAAATTCCTAGACATTAAAAAAAGGAGCCAGATACCTTTTAGCAACAACACTAAAATTCAGGTACACAACATATTCCATCAATGTAAATGTAGTTAGTGAAAAAGATTAATCCTGATTCTTCAGGTTATTCACTTTTAAATCTTGGAAGCTGTGTGAAAGCACAAACTTAAAAATATGTGCTCAAAGGTTTTCCTAAAGACAACTCAGTTGTTGATACCACTTTTAAAAGTGTTATTGCATCAAGCTACTTTTGGCTTAGTTTACAGAACTGCACAGAAAATTTTTGAAAATAATTTATATTTGAATAATTCTAAAAATTTTAGCATAGCAGCAAAGACCCAGCAGAATATGGTTTTAAGCAATAAAAAGGCGACAATAAAAATAAATCAATATTAATAATTAATTATGTTTACACCATTTAATTAATTATACATTTTACAGATATCAGAGTCTTTCTTTGTTATATTGATGTCCATAAGCTTTCATTTCTTTTTCTTCATACACCTGGAGGTAGACAACACAAACACACACGCTGAAGTCAGATGATAGGTCTTCTAGACCTAAGATTGGCCATTAATCCATTAACTTCCTATATACTGTTGGGACTGTCACCTGGCTTCTCTGTGCCTCAATTTCTTCATTAATAAAATGAGAGAGTCAACCTCCAGTATGAGAACCAAAATGCTAAAACTAAAGAGCTGTTCCCAGATGCGGAAACCAAAGTAGTCCAAAGGGATTCAGTGCCAAGTTCAAGACCACATTGCTTATTAGTGGGAGAGATGGAATAATCTCTAAAGTTCCTCTGACGGACGCCTGAGTGGCTCAGTCAGCTAAGTGTCTGCCTTCAGATCAGGTCATGATCTCAGGGTCCTGGAATTGAGTCCTGCATCGGGCTCCTTGCTCAGCAGGGAGCCTACTTCTCCTTCTGCAGCTCTATGCTTGTTCTCTCTCTGTCAAATAAATAAAATCTTCTAAAAAAAACCAAAGTTCCTTTGAATTATAAAATTCTTGATGATTTTTTTTTAAAGATTTTATTTATTTATTTGTCAGATAGAGAGAGAGCGCAGGAGCGAGCACAGGCAGCCAGAGTGGCAGGCAGAGGCAGAGGGAGAAGCAGGCTCACTGCTGAGCAAGGAGCCCGATGTGGGACTCGATCCCAGGACGCTGGGATCATGACCTGAGCCGAAGGCAGCTGCTTAACCAACTGAGCCACCCAGGCGTCCCTTGATGATTTTTTTACAAAAATTTGGTCCACATTTTTCTTGTATCTTTTAATCTTTTTAATATTAATCTCAAATTTTAAAAATCTTTCATATTCAAAGGTAATCTTAAAAATTACATATGTCTATTAAATTTCAAGTGATGTGTTTATTTTCTTTTTAAAGTGCAGTTACACATTAAATCAGATCCATTATAATGCTCAAAAGTGATGCCATTATTTTTATAATTCTAAACAAAGGATGACTATAAATTAATGACTTTTTTAAAACAAATCTATAGGAACATGTGTCAAGAGAACACTATCTCCGTTGTGAATAATTTTCAAAGTAACTACTTTTTAAAATTGTTGTTAGAACACTTAACATGAGATCTACCCTCTTTAAAAAAAAAAAAAAAAAAGATTTTATTTTTAAGTAATCTCCACATCTGACGTAGGGCTGGAATCCACAACCCCGAGATTAAGAGTTATATACTCCACTGACTGATCCAGCCAGGTGCTCCAAGACCTAGTCTCTTAAAAAAATGTTAAGTGCGTAATATGGTATTAACTACAGGCAAAATCTTGTAAAATTCAAGGTAACTAAAGGAGATAATGCTCAGTTGGATGGCAATATTTCAAATGTATCTTGTAAAAAATGGTAATTATACCAAGTATACATGCTCATCATACACAGACATAATTTGATGATTAAATAAAAATTCAAATGAA
>ML101652.1:11956-22516 GCA_003697995.1 Taxidea taxus jeffersonii
GGTCCTGGGATCGAGTCCCACATCCGGCTCTCGGCTCAGCGAGGAGCCTGCTTCCCCCTCCCCCTGCCCCTGCCTGCCTCTCTGCCTACTTGTGATCTCTCTGTCAAATAAATAAATAAAAATCTAAATAAATAAATAAATAAATTGCCCAAGGTCACACAGTCAGCAAGCTGGGATTTGATTCTAGGTTTAACCATTATAGCAACTAATAACTTTTTCTTTCTTCTCCTTTTGACTAATTTTTATTTTGTTCTTACACATTTCCTTTCCCTTTCCTGATCCACCCCATGGTGCAAGGTTCTATGCAGCAACACTACAGAACAAGAAATAGTTTTGTTTCTGGGAAAAGAGCTGAGATACGGAGTATAAAGCCTAATTTCTGCTTAGACTAACAGAAATCCTTTGTGCCACAAACACTATAGCATATCAGATAAATACCCCAAAATTCACAGTCCTATTTTCAGGATTGATATTATAAGCCTACTTTCTAGGAGTAACCAATTTAAAGTAAGATCCCTGATGAAATTCTCTGCACAGAATTTAGAATTTCTAGCCATATACGTATATTCAAGTTTCTGATTAGTGATGAGAATGACAATGGGGGTGTACCTGATTCTTCGGAAAAACAGAAGTCTATTGATCCTGTTTCCACACTGACATCAAATACCTTGTCATTTGACTAAAAATACAATTTTGTAAATGCTACCCATAAGTGCACCATTGCAGCATTATTTTGTTCTATAATTTGTATATTCTGGTATAAATATTTCCTATAGGCTTTAATTCTCCCTTGAGGATTCTTTAAGAATATAATTTCCTCAATAATATTTATCTTCTTTCTTTTTTTAAGCTGTATTATCTAGGGACCCATCAACCAATGGTGATGATGATCTCTTCTGGGGCTAAAAGAAACTTTAGCATTCAAAACACTGTAACATACACCTATTTACACACAAGGAAACTGTGGCTCAGTGAAGTCTGATGACTTCTCCAATATCATATGGTCACACAGTTTGCCAGCAGCAAACCTGTGGTTGTAACCCAGGTATTCTGGCTCCTGATCCAGGCCACCTTCTGGCATAGCACCCATCCCTGTGTCTTAACTGGAGGTAAAAAAATGAGAATAAAAATAACAATTAGTTTTGAATGATTGCTGTGTATGTAGGCACTATTTTTTTTTTTTTAAGATTTTATTTATTTATTTGTCAGAGAGAGAGAGAGAGCAAGCGAGCACAGGCAGACAGAGTGGCAGGCAGAGGCAGAGGGAGAAGCAGGCTCCCTGCCAAGCAAGGAGCCCGATGTGGGACTCGATCCCAGGATGCTGGGATCATGACCTGAGCCGAAGGCAGCTGCTTAACCAACTGAGCCACCCAGGCGTCCCTGTAGGCACTATTTTAAGAGCTCAGTACAATCCTTACAACAACACCGTAAAGTGGACACTATTCTTCTAATTTTGCTGATGAAGAAGTTGATAGACTTGTCACCGATCATGACCCTGAAACGAGCCATAATTTGAACCCAGGCCTTCGGATATTAGAAGCCACACTCCTGTTGCACTATTAGCGTATTCAAAAGTATGTACCAATTAGCGATGTTGAGATGAATAGGAAATGTATAGCACTGACACTTGAATGGTAGAGACTGCAGCAAGGGGATCCACTGAATATGCTAGTTTAGGCGGCATGGCTTGGTTTTCTAAGTTTATCCCGGGGTATAAATAGAATTTCATCAATTATGTCTCCATACATCTGACAGCTGCAGCAGGAACACCATCAGGAGGCATTGCAAACGCACTAACTGCCTTGTTCCTGGAGGCTCACAGCAGAGTCCCGACTAAAGTCTACAGAGGAATGGAGGCAGAGACAATAGACTCCTGGGACTCAGGCCTCTCTCCCACAAACAGCTAATTTCTCTCATACCACCCATTCCCATCACTTTCTTTGAAATGTTTCATGCCACATTTATAGGCAATCTGAACTTCACTGCCTCACTGAAGAGACATAGAATAATGGGGCTCTTATTTCACTTATTTACCTTAAACTGTAAAGACAGATTTAATTAATGGGATAGAAAGCATGGATTTCCACACTGGGACAGTATTCCATCGGATAATGGCACCCAAGTGTATACGACTTTTCTTGTCTATGAGCAACCATCTATCCCTGTCTGACACACAGCAGGTGTTCAAAAATACATGCTGAGTAAATTAATCTGAGTTGAATTGTAAGTAGGAGCTAGTAGAACCACATCAAAGATCAAAGCCTGGAACTGGGGTCTTAAAGTTGTAGGCAACTACCTCCCAGGTGGCAAATAGACATGTCTACATCTGGCAAGCATCAGTGTACAGGAAGTCAGTAGAGGTTTTAGGTCACAATAAAGAAATATTCAGTGTCAGGAATGCAATCAAGAGAGAAGAGGGAGATGCAATGAACCAAAGACAAGGAGATCTGAAAGTGGAGCAAGAACTCTCTTAGATAAAAAGCCCTGAATATTTTGGTAGATACAGGATGCACCAACAATAAGATTCCCAATACTCAGTCAATGAAAGAATCCTGCCATACTCAGAAAATGATGGAGGAGCAAAAAAGGCTATTTCACCAAATACCTATATTTTCTATTATGGATCTACCAATAACAAACTTTTTTGAAGCTGTTTATGCTTTCAGATTGTTCTACTTTTGAGGAAAAAATTTAAAAAGTCATCAATGAACATCCCCACGGGGAAGCCAAGTTTCTTTTTACTCATCACTTAATTGTTCTGTGGCCTCAAACATGTTGCATGACTTTACTGAGGCTTCAATTCCTCTTAAGTAACGTGGGGTTAATTACAACCGGGTCAACATAATTTATGAAAAGCACCTTGCTCAGCTAGCTGAGATAAAGAAAGGCTTGAGTTTTTATTTGACCAGAAACCCAGTATCTGACACAGCTATGATAAGGTCAAGACAAACATAGACTTCATAAATAGAAATAAGGAGTTGAGATCATGAGAAATAGCAGTCTTATTATAATCTTCATTGCTCAGAACATATCTGGAGGGTTGTTCTACTTAGCCTGTCATATTTTAAGGGAGACGTTCACAAATTGCTGTAGTATGTTAGCTACTTGAAGTAAGGGATCATGTCTTATGTACCTTTATAACCCTTTATAGCACCCATACACAATACCCTACATTTAGGAAAAACACAGTTGATGCTAGATAAATGGATAAGTAAATGCATGATTATAAAACTATGAAAAAGCAGGTAAGGATATAGAAGCTGGTCTGGAGAAAAATAAGCGGAAAAATTATGAATTTTTCTCAAATACTCTATTATTCCAGAAAGCAGAAACATGACAAATGGAGGGAAACTATGAAAAAAAGAGTTTGGGTTGCCATAAAAAGGAGCCTTATAACAACTAGCACTGACACAGAATGTGGGCAGAGGTGAAACTGCTTTGAAGGGATCAGACATGGTGTGGCGAACCACAGGTCAGAGCTGGCAGAGGGAATTTCCAAATTGCATGGTGAGTCTGCTTACGTAACTGGATTAATTCCGTTGATAAATCTAGGATGTTATGATAACTGCTCCCAGCATGTAAAAGGAATGGTAAACCTAGAATCTCTCGCTACAGTATTAATGGGGCAGAATCCACAGGATCTTAGAAATAATGCACATACATACCACAAACGTATCCTGCCCTCCCTACATTTTTCCTTTAGGAATGCTACATTCAGGTGAACAGGTGAGAAATTATCCGTAGCCTACCTATTTGCAGGAGATGAGAATACTGAAAAAATGCAATTTCTTTCACTTTATTTGTTTATTTATTTATTTAAGAGATTTTTATTTATTTATTTGACAGAGAGAGATCACAAGTAGGCAGAGAGGCAGGCAGAGAGAGAGAGAGAGAGAGAAAGGAGGAAGCAGGCTCCCTGCCAAGCAGAGAGCCCAATGCGGGACTCAATCCCAGGACCCTGAGCATGACCTGAGCTGAAGGCAGAGGCTTAACCCACTGAGCCACCCAGGTGCCCATCACTCTATTTTTTAAATTATGAAAGCCTCTTTTTAGCAAAAACATGAAAAAGTCCATTGCAACATTAGTGAAAATATCATTAGGATACATGGTATATGGACTTGCTCATTGGTATGCTATGCTGGTACATAGATCTACCATGTAGCTTTGGGAGCTCCTTAATGTAATGCAAGCCTCTTTGTGTTGAGTCTACATTCTTGATCAATTCTTTTGAAGAAGCCACCCATCCCTCAGGGCATAACTCCGGCTGACTAAATATAAACAACAGATTGGATTGAAACAACTCATCAATTGCTTGACTGACAAGGAATTTTCATACCTGACTCATCCAATCAGTTTGTGTAGACAGAGCAAGGAGCACATTCCTGGAACAATGTAAGAACTTGACTCGTGCCTACTGTGATCCCATAACTCAAAATCTGGTTTGGAGATCTCACATCTTTACTGATCATACTAGGATAAAACTGGTAACCTGCTTGTGTGGTGTGTGTGTGTGTTTTAATCAGGTATGGACTCTGTTTTTGTAAGAAGCATTAGTATTTTCTCTGTGTTTCTCTGATGTGTGAACAGATCTCTCAAAGCAAACATTTTACATAAAATCTGGCATCAGATTTGCAATAATGATCTAAAAACCCTCTGGTCTACTAAGTCTACAAAACAGCATTGTAATTAAAATTTATTGAAGGGTTAGTATTTTCCAGGTATTTAACATGTGATAGTTCATTTAATCACTTGATAACAGTGCTCCTCTTAGCACATCCTAGTATAATCTCTATTCAATAGGTAAGTAAAGAGAGGCTCAGGGGATTTGGCAAGTATGTGAGAAAGTACTTTCTCTCAACATTTTGTAAAGGGTATTTTACTCTGGGGGAAAAAAAATGAAAGGACCTTCTGTCAGGCTATACCTCAGCATAAAAATGCAAGGAAAGAAGAAACAACAACTCAACATACAGGGCTTTTGGTAATAAAAGCAGAGTGCCAGTAAAACTCTCCAATTGCTCTCAGTTGCTGAATAGAGTCAAGGATTACATCCCAGAGGAATTACATCAAATTCAGCAACTGAAAGATACAACTGGCATTTTCCAAGCCTGTCAAAGGGAGTCATGGGGGAGCACCAGGGATACAGAGAGAAGCCTGAACATGATGGCTGCAGAGTTCGGGTAGAGCAGGAACGAGGAGAGCTGTAGAAGGAGTTTGTAGATGTAGAGAGGGCGGAGAAACATAAACTGGGATCATAATCTGTGGCAGAAGATCGCACAGGATGAGAAATGTTATATGAAGGAGTTTTGGCTTTTTACTAAGAAGTACAAGAACATCTTTAAGCTAGTGGACATATGTGCATTATCAAGGGATCAAGAAGAGGAGTAAAACTAGAGAGGTACTGATTTAAAAAAATGTTCTTCAGATAATCTAGAGGAAACATGACATGAGCTAAGGTGCAAATGCAGAGACATTTGAGAATATTGTGTTTGTGAAGTAAAATTCACAGGATTTCTGACTGATGAGGTATGTTGCATGAAAGATAGCAAAGAAACAAGGATGACACCAAAGCTGATGACTGAGCAAATGAGATTTAGGAGAGTTCTAGAACAGGTAACAACCCTGACTATGGAAACAAGACTCCTGAGCATCTCCAAGGGCCCAGCTGAGAGTGGGAACCATGATATTATAGCGGTCCTAATCTTCATGGAAGGGACATGTCTACAGCACCAGCTGGTAGAGGGCAGGGTATAGCATCTAGGAAGACTTATTTTTATTAGAAAAGAGGATATTCCTGAATGAGCATGGTTTGAAGGCAGTAGGGAAAGTGATTTGAATGAATGAGTAGTCCTGAAGTAATGGGTTGTGAAACTGAAATCAATGAGAAAAAGTAGTGAAGAGAGAAGGAAGCTGGGAATAGGGTCAAGTGAGAGGGGAACCTTGTTGAAGGTCCTTATGGTGCTGAGGAGTCATGTAGTCAGAGTAAGAGAGCTAGGAGGGCAGGAACTTGTAGACAGAGTGGAGTGTTTGAATTTAGGATTTTAAAAGGTGATGGAATTGTTCGAGATGATGACGGTCTTGTGGGTTTGGATGACTTGAAATGAGTGAAGGCAAACCTCGCTGGAAACAATGAGAAGGGGCTGAGAGACTAGATGCCTAGGTGGGTGGACATTAAAGCCACCCAGGGTGACTAGGAGACTTGAAGTGGAGCATAACGAGTGTAGGCAAGTATTGGAGTTTCACTGAAGGAGACAGGGTGAGCCAGAGGTTAGTACATAAGAGTAATGAGAAGAGTGAGTGTTGGGTGTCACAGCAGCACAAGCCCCCAGTAGCAGAGATTTTTATGTCCTCTGTGTGGAAATAATGGTCTGGAAGCATTCACTTGGGAGGTCGGAGGATTCCAATAGCCTCATCCTGCTCCGGAGGTCCCAGGGTTGTGAAAAAGTAAGCATCTTCCATTTGAGATGGCTGCAGGGAAAGAAAGCAGTGCCCTCAAGGGCCAGTAAGGTGTCAGTGAAGATCAGGAGGTATTTTAGGGAGGGAGCTGTGGGCAAGGAAAATTGTTCACCACAGAAATGAGAAATGTGGAGGAGATGGAGGGAAGTTTTGGTAGAAGTGGGCAGATGAGGCGTTTGTGTGTAGGAAGAAAAAACACTGAGTGTCATGAGTGTGACACAGGGAAGGCCAGGTCAGGAAAGCATACTTCAGCATGGGCTTTGAGATCCAAAGACAGAGATCTAAGGTGTGGTGGATTGAAGGTTGGCTCTATTTTTTCCCCAAAATGATTAATATGCAAACCTAGTACACATACGCTGAGTTCAGTGTGTGAATGGTGTGTATCCTCATCTGTAAGGGCAGTAGGGGAGCAGCGCTTTAACACTGTCCCCAGAAATGTTCTAAACTGAAGTTCCAAAATGCTACGCAGAGCCTCACAGATGTGGTCAGTGTGGGCCTACAATATGGAGCTGATGAGCTCCTCATCATAATGATTATGAACACACTACATTCTGATGCTCTGTAAATGGATGTGAAGTCTCATTTAAGTTCAAAGTCTGAGTCACTTGTAAACATTCATGGTCAACCGTTTAATCAGTTTGTTATGCTCCCCCATTTATTTCACTAATAGCTATAAAAGGAAGGCAGTGAAGTGCAGGAGGTTTCAGTTTACCTCAGGGTACACACTGACAGCAGCAAGAACAGACAAGAGCTTGATCAAGTGGGAAAAGATAACAACAACAACAACAAAAACCATAAAACTCAGTCACAAAATATACAAGTGTTGGAATAGCCAGGGTCATTAGTCAGGGACAAGGTGTCCCACATATCTCTGAATACCCTGGGAGCTTCACTCCATTGTATTCACTGATGCTATAAGCACATATGAAGCTTTAGGAAATCCAGTTATGAGGAACACTGAGGAAGACAAAAAAGATGACTGTTACCATGAGTTAAATATCTGGACAAATAACCAATCCAAAGATTGAGGACCACTGACCTGAAGTCTACACAGGATACAATAGTGCCAAAAGGGCTGGGGTAATGGGAATGAAAATGGGACCTGGGTCAGGAAAAGCTTCGTCCAGGAAGTGAAACAAATGGAATCTTGAAAGTTGAGTGGGTGGTCACAAAATAGAAATGGAGAGAGGCTATTCTGGAAAAGTGGACACAGAGCTGTGCAACATTATGGTGCACTGTGGGGATGGTATACAGTCCCATAGGGTTCCAGATTTAGGGGTGATGAGAGAGAACTGGAGTGGTAAGAAGAGACGTGATTGGAAGAACTCACTAGGACATAGACTTAACCTCAGGTAGTAGAGGGTATTGTAGGATTCTAAGCAGGAGGATGACTTGACTGGATTTTCAAGTTAGAAGGAGCACAGTAGTTTCATTATGAATATGAATATGACATTTGAAATAATCTATTTAATGCTCATTTATATTTATAATATGATTTTTAATTAAGGTAAACCATGTTCATTAGAGCTTTAGAATATATGGAATGTATAACATTTAAAGAAATATTTCTATCCAACCAAATAAAGAAATATTTCTATCCAGTATCTATCCAAATATTTCTATCCAATCAATATATGGAAATGTATAACATTTAAAGAAATATTTCTATCCAATCCAGTTTTAATAAAAGCATTGAGCCTACTGTGATCCTATTTAAAAATTTTTAAAGGTGTACATTACCATTGTTTGGAAATTCATTTACAAAAAATACCTTTTTTCCTCAGTAATGCTGGATGAATGACTGTTTTCATACAGTGCTCTGAACTGAGAACAGGCAAAATAAAATGTTATGACATGTCCTAGGGGTCTTCAAAAGGTTGTCCATTCAGCATAACAGAGAGGAAATGGCCAACTGTTTTCTGCCACATTGCGCTTTAGAAATAGCTAGCTACACAGAAGTTATAAATGTTCACTGTCTGGGAAAAGTATTTGGACCATTAGTAATAGCTATTTCTCCAGATTCACCCAGATTTCCACTTGGTTAAGAAGCCACTCAGCATGATTTTCTCATATTCATATCTCATTATGAAATGACATTAGAGGACCTCAGTGTATGGCTCTCCCCAGGAGGAACCACCACCAACGGAAATAATTTATCCATCACTGAATCGGAGGCAGCCATGAAATGAGTTGTGAGTATTGCCTTTCTCACAGTATCTGCTTTAGGTTGTGAGCTTCCCACTGACCAGGAATGAAGCACAGGGTCATGAAGGTCCCACAGAAAGATACATCACTGGGCTGCTGGAAGTTTTTCGAACACCAGTCTTGAGAATCAACAGTCTTGCTGACAATGTCAAAACTTGCTGACATCAATCAAGTGATCATGAACCTACTTTATGAGCATTGAAGTTTGAGAAGGCTAACAATGAGATGGGTCTCAATTCTAGAAGGTTAGTGAAACAAAATACTAGTTGAAACAAAACACTAGTTTTTAGTAGCTAGTAATTTTTAGGTAGAAATTTCATCAAATATCTATACGTTAAATAGAGGGCATAACGCATGAGCTGAAGTGAGTGAATTTCAACTTTCTGACTCTCCTGAGGTGTTAGCAATTGTTATGTGATTCTGTTATTCAATAGCCCTGTCAAAGATATTGAAGGACATAAAGTTTTGAGGTGATCAGTGCCCAGCTTCAGTAAATTTTCAATCTGGTTGGGAAGACAAGGCATTTTGTTCCATGTGCATGTTGAATCTGTTTGCTGTTCTCTCCATCCATTTTCCCCATTTCTTAAAAGCTTTCTCTTCTGTCTCAGCAGAAGTCACAGTTATTCTAAATAGGCTAATAACCCCCAAATTATTGGCTAACTTAGTTGTTATAAAGAGCTAAAGTTATTTATAAGGACCTTTGGGAAAATGAAATAAAAATTTAAAAATAAATCTTACATCACTGCTTTTCCTAGTCTGACCTTGCATTTTCTAGGAAGACAGTAACATTGACCCACAATTGGGGTTAAGGCTTAAGAGACATTAGCTCTAGCAAATGCTATCAGCAATCTACTAAACGTTTGTTCACCTCGTTTTCTCTGAATGTTTGGTAATGCAGAGAAGAACCACAGAAAACATAATCAATTAATCTGTCAGGACCCTTTTAGGATTCTAAGCCTGTGGACAGCCAGCAACAAGTCGCCCCTTTCAGTGGGTCAAATGGTAATATGTTCTCCCACTATTATGAACTGATACAGGTGAAGAGACACATAATGTTGGTTTTTCACATGTTATTTCCCCATGTCAGATCATGGGAAAGGATAAAGAAATTAAGGATATGGTAACTAATGCTGGATAGAGAAAAGGTCTGACCATCCAAGGAAGGGAGGAGATAGCGGTGTAAGAAATGAGGAAGAGAAGGATAAATAAGTGGACAAGACTAAAAAAATATGAAAGAAAGCAAAGAAAAATGAGAAAAATTAACAATAGTGGGTGTGATTGAGTTGTATGTAGGAACTATCATGTATTCTTTTTTAAATTTATAGCATAACTATTTCTGAGAAGGACCTGGGGAAATTTTATAATAAACTAAAGGTGTATACTAGAACTGTCAACATATAGGTCAAGGAAACAGGAGTCATAGGAAAAGAGGCAGAAAGGACATATAAGAAACATATGGCAAAGGAAACTTCTACAATGGCAATCAAAACTTGATTCTAAATTGGAGATTCCCAGTAGCTAAAGGAACTACACCTACATACACATTTATCAGAGAGAGAGAGAGAACAATGTAACAACTGTCAATTTCCCTTAATCCCAAACTGTAATAGGCATGTAACTTTTGTGTCTTTATATGAAAATGCCCAAATAATATGGTAAATTGCATTTTTAGTGGCCATTTACAAAAACACAGGAACATTATATGCTATAATATTAAAAATGAGGAAAAGCTAAAAAAATGAAGAAAGGAGATAAGTAAAAGGGGGAAATGTAAGGAAAAAGTTAACTCTGAAGTGGAATGTAAATAAAGAGGAAAATACAGAAAAATATGGAAGAAAAATTTTGAGAACTCAAAATGTAGCAATGCCAACTCAAAGAACAAGAAGAGAGTAAGTATAAAAT